>JAJOZX010000061.1:397500-632500 GCA_023014485.1 Bathynomus jamesi | reverse complement strand
CTTTAATTGAACAGTGCAAACAGTGTACACGAATTAAAAGTATAGGAGTCTCGTGTCATCAATAACATATATCATATATATACAGTCGAATGACCTGCAGTGCGCAGTTCACAGCATGACCCAACGTTCTTGGAGACGAGAGTACTTTCAACAACTTCTCTTAAGTCTCTGACAACATTCATTTTAAATGTTTTGTTGATCTTGTTGTTTCTGCTTTGCATTCTGATTTATCATGGACAGTTCCCGAAAAAAGTTCGCCTAGAAACACAAAGTCTCTAAAAAACATAGAAAAAATTAATAATTAGTAATGAGTGGGTTTTGCTTTTGAAATTTTAGTATTCATCAAAAGAATAAAAATACCAAAAGAAAAACTAGAATATTACCAATTATTAATTTTTTTATGCTTCATAAAAATTTTATGCTTCGAGGAGAACTTTTACCCGAAACTGTACAATTGTACATTATGACTGCAATAAATATAATAAAGCTAGTAACTGACTGGGCAGATTCTTTTTGAACACCCTGTACGAAGTGTGTATGCCACACACAGATAATACATCATCGATATGTCGAAACCTTTCCAAATCAGAATTAACAAATTTTTAGAGGCTTTTACGTTTTTGAAAAATCTTCATATGAAATCGACAAATTGAGAAAGAGCAAATTTTCCATTTGGAATTCAAAAGTCTGCATACAATACGTTCCATTAAAATTGAAATTAAACTGAATTAAAGTTAGTCACACTGTCAGTTTATATGATTAACTTCAAAAAGTTTTTCATATATATATACACACACACACACACACAGTATCTATGATACAGACACACACACACACAGACCGTGCATGGAAGAAGGAACTCTTCCAGGAAAATTAAATCCACTATAGTCCGAATAAGTAATGGTAAATGACAAACACACTTGTTTTTCATGAAAAAACCTCAGGGGACCATTCTAAGTTCAATTTCTTCATCAAACGGGCATGTTATATGCTTTGAAAAGTGGACGCTCAATTTTGCCAGTTGAGGTTTAAATTTTGTTTTTTGGCTAAAAATAGAATAGTTACCCCTTTCTTCTTTGATGTATTCAATCCGACGTGAATGTAACGAGTCTTTTGCTTATATTTATGTTCAGAATATAGTACGCTAGGTGTGGCTGTAAACCCTAGATCAGCGGTTCTGAACCTTTTTCGTGTAATTTACCCTTTCGACCAGTTCACCCAGCCAGATTTACTCCTCCCCCCTTAAATAGGTTAAGCGTTAAGACGGTTAAGTAAACAAACTAGACTCGATGATAAACTTTATTATCATTAGGTAATAATAACACTAGGCAACAAATTTCAACTTTTTTTTTGTTACAGACACGTGAACTACTGATTCCTACTAAAGCGCTGATGCTGATTTCAGATCTGATATCAAAATTTCTCTATCACGTCCAGATTTTGTGTAACCGAAAACCCCTATTTTTCATTTTTTTTCTCACCCGCTTCTATTACGAAAGCCGTCTAAGCTACTTTTCCGTGCCACGTTTTATGTTAAGCATACTTAAATAATTAGTGAACAGGGATGTCTTTCCTCCTTTATTCTGGCTTAAGACAGACAGCGGAATTCCGCTGGCGGAGTTACCACCCCTGCGCCCAACCATCCACCCAAAGCGCGTTAGTATTTTGTTGTTACTACTGAAAGGCAAATTCCTGTTCTTAAGTGAAACTTTGGTGTGTCCTCTTCCTTTGTCGCTTGTAGGATGACGAGCTCTCCTTCTGCAGGAACCAACAATAATCTCCCATCATATTTGGGTTGAAATTACCTTGGTATCTGTTTTCCATAACTGAGATCTGTTGGTGGAAGCGCTCACCATGCTCGTCATTTACAGCCCCAAGGTTGGCCGGGAAGAAGTCAAGATGAGAATGTAAAAAATGAATTTTCAAAGACATTCTGCATCCCATTATTTCATAAGATTTAAGCATGTTTTCTACGAGTTTACGGTGGTTTTCAGCTTTGTGGTTTCCAAGAAAATTTTTGACAACTTCAGCGAAAGATATCCATGCTCCTAGTTCATTCTCATTTAGGTTAGATGGAAACGATGAGTCGTGGATGACACTGCGGATCTGTGGTCCAGTGAAAACTCCAGCTTCTAGCTTAGCATCTGTCAATATTCCTTTGAATTTATCCTTTAAATATTGGAAACCACTACCTTGATGATCCATACCCTTCACGAAATTTTTCATAAGGCCAAGTTTAATGTGAAGTGGTGGAAGATGTACTTTCTGAGGGTCAATAAGTGCTGGGTGTTTCACATTGTATTTACCAATAACATGTTCAGTTCTAGATGGCCAATCATGTTTTTTGTAGTGGTTCTTGTCATCTCTGCTGTTCCATAGACACAAAAAGCACATATGCTTTGTGTAGCCCAACTGTAACCCAAGAAGTAATGATACAATTTTAAGGTCGCCACAAATATTCCATGTGTGGTCCTTATATTTGATGAGTCTTAGCAGGAGTTTCATCGATTCATAAGTCTCATTAAGGCCAGTGGCATGTGCTACAGGTATTGAAGGTTTTTCATTGCCATTGTGCAGTAATACAGCTTTAAGGCTAGCTTTACTAGAGTCAATGAACAGTCTCCATTCTTTTGGATCATAGCGACAGCCAATCCCTTGCATCAGACCACTGATATCGTGGCAGAAACAAACGTTTTCTTCCTGTAAGTAAAATGATGAAAACTGCAAATGGCGATGGCGGAAATGGGAAACTTTGGTGTTTGGTTGGAGAAGATTAAATTCTTGAAGTCTTGAACCAAGCAACTCTGCCTTTTCTTTTGGTAATTCCAAATCGCGCACTAAGTCATTTAACTCCGCTTGACTTAACAAATGTGGGGAAATATTTGCATCTGGAACATATATGCCATCTTTCCCTGTTTCTATATCACTAGCAGAATCTTCAGATGAACTGCTGTCTGTTATCGTTGCTGGTGGAACTGGTGGTGGATTTGTTTCATCATGTGGTACTGGTTTCATTGCTGATTCGCAGTTTGGGTACGTGATCTTTGATTTGTTTTTCTTTGTGAAACCAGCAATCTTTGTCAAACAAAAATAACAATCATTGAAGTGATTTTTCGGCTCACGCCAAACCATGGGGACTGAGAACGGCATAGCTTTTCTTTTACCATTCATCCAAGCTATTAACATTGCATTGCACTGTGCACAGCAAATATGTGGTGCCCAGTCCCTCTGTTGGTCTCCTAACTTACAGTCAAAATAACACTTCTAGGCAAGTTTAATCTTTGTTGTTATGTTTCTACGTTGTGGCTTAGGTGTATATTGTCCACAGACAAAGCAGAAGTTGTCTGTGTGATTTACACAAGCACGTCTATTTGATGCCATTTTGAATTACCATACAATATCTGAAAAAACGTAGAAAGTAATTATTACGATGTGCAAAATAAAAAGAAATACACACCGTAGTACAAAACAAATGCTATAAAAACACACAAGTCACCACAACCTGTCACTTGCTCATCAGCAGAGAGCTTCAACAACCGTTCTGCTTGACTGTCACTTAGCGACTGACCGTTGGGCCGTTGCCCGTTACTATGCTCTTGACTCAGTGTTGCCAACTCGGGATAAATTTTATTTATCAAAATTGTTCGAATTTGTATATAGTTGGCAAAAAAAATTGCTTTAACCTTGAAAAGCAAGTTTCATATTACTGGCATTAAGCCGATTAAAACCAAAATCTGGACGTGGTAGAAAATTTTACTAAAAGTGATTTGCATTTTACACAAAATCTAGACGTGATAGAAAAAATCTAATTATAGATTTGAAATCAGCATACCGAAATTAGCTAGGAGCACCTATTTGGTCTTCTGTAACAAAATCTTTGTTGCCTAGTGTAATCAGTGTGATGGCTGAAATTGCTTCCAAAATTTACCCCCTACAACCAAGAAATTTATCCTCTGGGGTAAATTTACCCCCAGGTTAAGAAGTACTGCCCTAGATCCTGTCCCAAAGCTAGATCCTATCTCTCTCTCCGATGATCTCACACGTTTAGACCAGCGTCCAACTGTGCTTTGATCAACAACAGTATCTCCGTAAACGTTTTGTAGATGTTTGTGAATATTTCCAACTGTTTCCTTCTCTGCGGTTAAGAACTCGATAACAGCTCTCTGTTTGCGACACACAGCACTGTCAGACGCCATTTTCGAAACTGCGTTAACCATCGTTTTCATACAAGGGCGTTTAAAAGCGGTTATATACAAGGAGGGGAGGTTCAAACTGGAAAAATCCAGTTATGTGAAGCGCAGAACGTTCAAACTTATACGCCCCAAAAGACATTTCAGCCCCATGGCCTATTATTTAGCTAAAGAAAAGGGTGGGGCAAAATATATTAAGTGCCCCTATTATGTGTCCTGTATAGAATTTCATGGTCTATCTCGTGATGAAGTTGGATTTTTGTTAACTGTAACCATTATTTTGTAATTCGCTGTTATAAAGACACGGTTAGAAAAACTTTCTGTTTCTATACAGTTACCTAATTGAGTTCAAGATTATGCGGAATGTGCCCTCCTCCATTATTAATGCACGCTTGCAACCTTGCTCGCCATTCTTGACTTCTCCCTTATCGACGGCAGTACCGCATTAAGGATTTTTTCTTGGTAATAAGCAGCAGTGATTTTGGCATTTTGATCAACAGAAACAGTCTCTGATTTCCCTAACTTCGAAATAAAGATGGAAACCATGACTTTTCGAGAAAAATGCGGATGTTTCCTGCACAGTCGATCTAGACTGATAGATTTTTTGTCCTGTCTTCCATAAACCCGGTCATTTTGTATGTTTATTGTTGAAGCAACCGTAAAGGGCTTCTCGTCGCTGCACCATATTTTCGACACTTCTTTGTCTGGGAATCGATCTAAGAGAGTACGACATTTTTCAACTCTTGCTTGCTTATTTGATGCAGAGAGCTTTTAAACTTCGACTCCTTTAAAACATTTAAGACCCAGAATTATCTTTTAATATACGACGAACACTCGAGCGAGAAATACCAGTAGTTTCTGAAGTTTCTCTAACGGACTTGTGGGTGTTGGGCCGTTCTTCTTGACTGCATATCATGGATGAAACCATGTCAATATTTTCCTCAGTACGTCATGTTTTTGGCCTTCCACTGCCTTCTTTTCGTTTGGGCGACACTGTGATATCGATTTTCTTTATGAGATATTGAAGTCCAGGTATCGTCCATCGTTTATTTGGAAACTCTTTCTTCATTCGTTTTGCACCCGAGTGTTTCTCCTTACGCAGGTTTAATATCAATGCTTCATCTCCCAAAGAATATTTATGTTATAACTTGTTCACCAACTATAGCAGAATGATGGTCTGAAATGAAAAAGGAAATAAATTAATTATTTTGAGTAAAAATTAGGAAAATTAATTATTTATGGAAAAACTGACTGTCATCTGAAAGTATCAGTTGCTGACTTTGTGCGCCTTTCAATTGAGCACCATACTCTGATACCTCCCTCCAGTTGTGAGCCTATACCTCTACTCCTGGGGCATTGAATCTAGATTCAAAGACAGCTTTTGAAAGAGTAAAACTATGGGTACAACATACGTCGTCAGCAGTAAGATCACTATAGAGGGTGAGCCACAATATTTTTTCAAAAGTTGGTAATAGTTTTTTGGTCCACCCTCTATATAGAGAGAGAGAGAGAGAGAGGAGAGAGAGAGAGAGATATGCACCGAATAATCGGTATTGACAAACTAAATATCGGCCGATACCGATGCCTTGCAATATTCTTTTTAGATACAAAGGTCATTGAAAATTTTTAAAATTTGTAAAAATTTGTAAAAAAAATCAAATTGGACCAAAAATCATTTCTTTTTAAAATTCACACCAGTTTTGTTTACACGTTTGGCTAGGTAGGTGATGATGATGGTTGTGGCGGTGGTGGTGATGATGATGATGATGGTGAGGATGGTGAGGATGGTGGTGATGGGGTTGTTTAACCCCCATCTCAATATATAAGGTCATTGACGAAGGGGACCTACAGCTTAACGTGGGATCCGAATCACGGGTCGATACATAATCTGAATCCGAAGGACGGTCTCCCCTCCAACTACTACCCAAACCCAATGTCGCCTAACTTTGCTGAGAGGTAAATAGGTAGAATGGCCATTAACTAGGCATCCACGTAATTTTCTCAATGTCATAGAGAAAAGAGAAGGAATTTTGAGAGGTTTCAAGATCAAAATTGTTATAAAAAAAACTATTCACTTGTGAAGGTGTTCACACAATCGTACAATCTTAGAGAAAATTTTTATTTATTGGCTAACTTTAGCAAAGTAAGTAAGTTTCTTTTTAACGTGATTAATTACAAACGTATAGAAGAGTTTTGCAATACTTATTTAAGAAAAGAAGAGTTTTCTATCAGGTTAGAAAAAAATATTAAAAAAAACAAAAAGAAAAAAGTGGGAGGTCGGGTAAGGGGAGGGAGTTCGCTGTTTTCCACCCAAAAAAAAAAAACCCACATACATTTACGGTATTTTGCTTTTAAATTTAAACCATTTAAAATCATGTTTGAAAATCTTTGATATATATATATATATATATATATATATATATATATATATTAAAGATTTTTCAAACATGATTTTAAATGATTTAAATTTAAAAGCAAAATACCGTAAATGTATGTGGTGTTTTTTTTTTGGGTGGAAAACAGCGAACTCGCTCTCATTACCCGACCTCCCACTTTTTTCTTTTGTTTTTTTATATTTTTTTCTAACCTGATAGAAAACTCTTCTTTTCTTAAATAAGTATTGCAAAACTCTTCAATACGTTTGTAATTAATCACGTTATATATATATATATATATATATATATATATATATATATATATATATATATATATGCAAGAAGTAAATAGACACCCTTAATTTTATGGTAAAATGTATGCATCCAAATTTTTTTGCCATTATTATGACTAATATTCGTTTCCTTTTTTAGATTGTAATATACCCATCCTAGAACATGCCTCGAACACAAGATTCCAAAGAAATTTTTGACTTTCAACGAGGACGGATTGTTGGTCAATCTGAGGGTGGACTGTCCCAGCGACAAATAGCTATGAATCTCGGAATACCCCTTTCTACTGTTAACAGAATGATAGTCCAATTTAAAGAAAAGGGCAAAACATCAATTGAATCACGACCTGGTCGACCTGGGCCTTCTGACAGATGTCTTCGTTTTGTTCGAAGATCTGTTGAGAACAACCCTCGTTTAAAAGCTTCAGAAGTGGCAGAAAAACTCAAAATTAGCCCAAGAACAGCAGTAAACTATCTTCATCAACTTGGTTATTATGGACGTGCAGCTATATCTTGTGTTCGAGGCATGTTCTAGGATGGGTATATTACAATCTAAAAAAAGGAAACGAATATTAGTCATAATAATGGCAAAAAAATTTGGATGCATACATTTTACCATAAAATTAAGGGTGTCTATTTACTTCTTGCATGTCTCTGTATATATATATATATATATTTTTTTTTTATGCAGGAACTAGGAGCCAAGGGCAAATGCCGCAAAAGCGCCCCTCCCATAGAAGAAGAAGAGAGTCAAAATTAAGGTCCACGGTTTACGAGATGCCTAGACACTCAGCGTTTGAAAGATGGGAGGTCATAGACAGGAGGAAAGATGGACTGAGGAAGATTGTTCCACAGTTGACCGATTGAGTAGATGAAAGACTGAAAATATCGTTTAACCCTTGCATTAGATAGCTGGACATAAAAGGAATGAGAAAGTTTAGAAAGTCTGGTACTGCATGTTCTCCTTAAAGGAGGAGGCAAGCAGTTAGAGAGTTCAGAAGAGCAATGTCCGTTATGATAGCGATAGTATAGCGAGAATGAGGCAATTTTGGGGCGAAGAGAGAGAGGGAGAGATTGAAGACAATCAGTAAGAGGCGGGGAATTGATGAGGCGAAAAACCTTTGATTCCACCCGCTCAAGTACGCTGTGTGGGTTGAACCACCCCACACATGAGAAGCATACTGCATACAGGGGCGAACAAGTCCCCTGTACAGAGACAGCAAGCAACTGAGTAGGAGTGAAGAAACCGCTGAGGCGATACAGCAAACCTAACCTCTTAGAAGCTGTTTCAGAAAGAGAGTACGAGTATATGTGATCTTCCCAGGAAAGATCACGAGAAAAGGAAACGCCAAGAATGTTAAGAGAAGAGGAAGGATTGAGTTGTGTGTTGTTGAAGGTAAGGGGATTATCGTGTGGAAGATTGTGAAGAGTAGACAGATGGAGGAACCGAGTTTTGGAGTCATTGAAAGCCTCAAGGTTTTTCTCTGCCCCAATCAGATATAGCAGAAAGATCAGAGGTCAGGTGTCCCATAGCCGTCCTACGCGAATCATGAAGCGACTGCTGTGAGGGACGTTTTGCGAAGCGGGTGGAGAAGTGAAGAGTGGATTCATCGGCATAGGATTGAATTGGACAGGAAGTGCGAATTAAAAGATCATTAATAAATAAAAGGAATAGAGTGGGTGACAAGACAGAATTCTGAGGAACGCCACTGTTAATAGCTTTATGAAGGCACAGATAGAAGGATAGAAACCGAAGGAGGGCATTTTCGAAATTCAAGATTTGTGCCAGACCCTATCAAAAGCTTTCGATATGTCTAGCGCAATACCAAATGTTCCACCGAAATCTCGAAAGGAGAATGACCAAGAGTCAAAGAGATATGCAAGAAGATCGCTAGTAGAGCGTCGCTTCCAGAATCCATACTGACGAGCTGAAAGAAGATTGTGAGAAGAGAGTTGTTTAAGAATCTTCCTATTAAAGATAGATTGAAAAACTTTGGAAAGCCAGAAATCAAAACAATTGGACGATAGTTGGAGGGTTGAGAGCGGTCACCCTTCTTTAGGACAGGCTGAATGAAAGCGAATTTCCAGCAGGAACGAAAAGTAGAGATGAAAGAAAAAGACGAAAGAGTTTTCCTTGGCACAGTGCACAGCAGCACAGTTCTTAACCCTTTAATGCCCAGTGTGTGAAATTTTCATCGTTTACTTGGAAGCAATTTTAGACCTTCCAGTTCCCAATGTGTGAAATTTAACACATTTCGTATTTTATTAATTATGAACAATAAAACTTTGTAAAATATATTTTTCAGTTATTTTGGGTCCAATTAAACGATTTTTATATCCCAATTTTTTGTTTTACTTTTCGACTTAATTTGGGTATGAAAGGGTTAAGAACAACAGGAGGAACACCATCAGGACCATACGCCTTCCTAGAGTTGAGCCCAGATAGGGCAGAAAAAAACATCTTTAGAAGAGATTCTAATTTCAGCCATAATAAAGTCAGGAGGGGCAATCGTCCAAAGTTGAATTGTAAGCGAAAGTTTGAGCGAAGAGTTCAGCTTTGTCAGGAGAAGAAGGAATGAAGGAATTTTTGACGAATCGAAGAACAGAGTTTGCACGATTCCGGGCAGAAATATAAGCTGAATGAGAGTCAGGAGTTGGATGGCGACGGTACCTTTTGAAAGCCTCCTCTCTGTTGCGGATAACATTAAAACAAGTAAAGTTAAACCAAGGTTTTTTTGCATTAGTAGTAGGAATAGAATATGGAATGTACGCCTCCATGCCCGAGAGAATCACTTTGTGATGCGCTCTGCACACCCAGAAGAGCCCTGGCCATGGATGCAGTAATCAGTCCATGGGAAATCACAGAAGTACTGCCTAAGGACCTCCCAGTAAGCACCGCCGAACTGCCAAAGGCGCTTCCTCTTGGGACGATCCAAAGGCCGAATTGGAGCGATAGGACAGGAAACAGAGATAAGATTGTGATCGGAGGAGTCCAACGGAGAACAAATTTTACAGAGTAAGAAGAAGGATGAGAGGTAAGAAATAAATCCAGAATGTTGGGCCTATGTCCAAGGCGATCGGGGATACTAGTAGGGTGCTGTAAAATCTGCTCTAGGTCATTTAGGATAGAAAAATTGAAAGCTAGTTCACTAGGTATGTCAGTGAAATGGAAGGAAAGCCAAAGGTGGTGGTGAACATTGAAACTTCCTAAAATGGAGATTTCAGCAAAGGGAGAGAGGGAAAGAATGTATTCCACTTTGGAAGTGAGGTAGTCAAAGATGTATTTAGTTTGAGATTGGCATGTAAGCCGTAGCCAGAGGGTATAGAATTCGAAAGATTCGAGTTCGAGAATACGAGAACAAGTTAGGTCATTGCGTACATACATGTAACATCCACCTTTGGAGTGAAATTGAGTATAGAGAAAGTCAGAGGGTATAGAAAAGGGGTTGCTGTCTGTCGTCCCAAACACATGAGTTTCAGTGCCGAAAAAAATATGAGGTTTAAAGGAGGAGAGGTGGTGTTCAATAGATTGAAAATTTGAGAAAAGGCCACGAATGTTGCAGAAGTTTAAGAAAAGTGAATCAGAGAGAGGTCCAGAACATCTCTAATGGGCGGTAGTAGATCCAGCCCCACTGGCCGGGTCTGCAGTCCCGGTATCGGTAGGGGGTGGGGGAGTCAGAAATGGAGACATTTATGGTCCCCTCCTCAGTGGACTCCTAGGCTCTTGAAGTTGATGCAATTTTTTTTTTAATTTTGAAAAGATTATGTAGTGTGTAAGATGCATGTGTATGTAGTGAGGAATAGGGAGAGAAGTGTGTGTTTGAGAGCATGCTAGACTGCTCACAGGGTAGATAAGACACGGAAAAAGATCAGCTAAAGAGGAGAGTGACAGGAGAAACGGGAGTTCCAGCACTCCCAATCTTCTGTCTAGCTTCCCCTCCGGAGTACTCCCCTGGTCGATTGGTGTTTACAATCTTCTCCTGACGATATATATATAGTTAAAACACTTACCAAAATATATGATGAACAATCTGGAAACCAATTGGTTTTCGAATAAAATTTCAGTAACGAAAAAATTACTCATAAAATTTGTACTTTCATTTTTTTAATTTTCAGTATTTGAGATTGAGAATTGACCGAAATAAATAATGAGTTCAGAAGAAAAAGAAACCGCAAGAAGTTACGTCCAGGTTGCTGAGGAGACCCTTCCTGACGTCATCCAAAAGAACTTCGGCAGTACAGCCAAACTCGTCTCTTGGGCGTCAGAAGGAATCGTCAAAAAAGGAGACAATTTTGTCGGAAAACTTAAATGTATTCATTGTCAAGTTTTAATCGATGGCCAAACAATTGAAGTCTCTTACGTACTGAAACTGAATCCTCGTCGGCCATTGGAAATGTTTCAGAAAATGACGGAAAGTTTTTTCTTGAGAGAAGGGAAGTTTTTGTACGAAGTTACGCCTCGCTTAAACTCAGTACTGAGAGCGACTAATTACTCACCGTTAAACGTCCCCGACTGTTTGTTCGTCAGTTATAAACAAAATGAAGAAATAATTCTTTTAAAAGATTTACGAAAACAGAACTTCAAACTGTTTGACAAAATGACATCAATGGATATTAATCACATTCTTCTCATCATCGAAGAACTGGCGAAGCAACACGCCTCTTCCTACGTTCTCAGTCTACAAGAGGAACAGAGTCTTCAAGACATGTTTCCTTACATGAAAGACTGGCTGTTGAACGATGAAAATCCTTATGCGGCACACTACATAGATTACTGCAAAATGAGAATATCTAGTGCCATTCTAGCAATGGAGGAAATGAAAGCTTTTCCAAAGGTTTTATCTTGGCTCAAAAGGGAAAAGGACACTTTGTTTAATAAGTATGTTAATGAAAGAAAATTAACGAATGCTAAATTCAAAGTTATTATTCACGGAGATTGCTGGACAAATAACATGCTTTTTAAGTAAGTATTACTCATATTGTATAAGAGATATTACTTAATATTTTTTATAGAATATATTTTATTGCCTACTACTGTTTAAATTATTAATATGGCAGTGACCCCAACAGTCATTATCAACATTGTTGTTGAGTTTGATACAGTTTGTTTTGGCTTCCGAGTAGAAAAAACGTAAAAATTAAATTTCCAAAAGTAAATAAACATCACAATGATTGGCCTGAAGAACAAATGACAAAGCTCATCAATGGAATGCCAGAACGTGTGTCAACTTTACATAATTGAAAGGAGAAAGTAACACGATTCTAAATATATTGATTGAATAAATGTTATTATTTACTGACTTTATTATCAAATAAAAAATTATGAAAAAAAACAAAAAACAAAGGTGTCTATTTACTTTTGTCAACTCTCTGTAGAGGCAAATTTGTAGTATTACAGTACCACGGTTTCTGTTTGGTTAGGTGAAGATTAAATTATAGTAAGTCAGTACATGTTCGGTTAGTTTACTTTAGGTTAACAAAACTAAGAGATGACAGTAAACTGGTCTGTCGACAATGGTATATTATTTCTGGCCTTGTCCGGAATGATCTTGATAAATATTAGAAAATTAACATTACTGCTAAAATAAGTATAATTTTATCGTTTGTTTAATTCTGTTCCGCAAGGTAAAAATCTTCTCAATTTCTTTTTAAAGGTATGATGACAATGGATTACCAGTTAGTGTGAAGATGCTCGACTTCCAAAGGTGTAGAGTTTCGTCATTGGCCATTGATCTTCACGGTTTACTCATGACATCGACGAATAATAATATTCGGATTAAATACAAAACGAAGATTCTTGAAGCCTATTATACAACTTTCAGTAATATTTGCCAGTCTTTCGGAAACGTACCTTTCACTCTGTCAGAGCTAAAGGAAGAATTCTTAAATAAATTATCCTTTGGAATTATGACAGGTATGGTCGCCTTACCTCTACTTCTTAAGTTAGATGTCGAAGAGGACAAATTAAGCGACTTCAATGAAATGGATTCGAACAATGTTTCAAAGTATATTGAAAGAGAAAACCAAAACCTGTTGGCAGCGTTAAACTCGAATGAAATTCTAAAAGAACGCTACTTCTCACTGTTTGAAACCATTTATGAAAATGGTCTCATTACTTAGTACAACAATGTATTTCTTTTATGCCATTTTTAATGTCATAAGATTAGCTTTAAACGTTATCTATTCGCTTAGATTGGGTTCGGCAACCTTTTGAACGCAGTTTACAATTAATGCCAACATTTTTACGGCCCTGCATACCAACTATAATTTTGATATGCGCATTTCGTAGAACGGTCCGTTCTGTTTCAATCCCAACAAACAAATCTCAATGTTTAAATAAATCAAATGAAATGATATTGTTATCATTATTTTTTTTAAATTGAAAGGAAGTATATAGAAAGGACATAAGGACAGTTTGATATTGTCCTTTACTTTTTAATTTCGATATAATAATATATACAATATATAATATATAATAATATTGAATATAATAATTTAATATAATTTTATAATTTCAATTTTTTTTAAATTGCAATTTTTGGGGAATCATTTGGCGTGCCTTGGACACCACCTCGCGTGCCTATGGTTGCCGACCTCTGGCTTAGAATATAACATTTAATAACGTGAAAGTAGGGTAAACTTTACGTGTTAAAGTGTCGTATATAATTCTTATGTTGTAGGGAATCTGTATAATGTTCAGGGATTTCATGTGAGGTTAATTCGTGATATTTTCGTTAAAACTAACAAAAATAGCACCACTGTTTAACCTTACATGAAATCCCTGAACATTTTAGGAATTTCATGAAATCCCTAGTTATAGCGATTCCCTGTAACATATATACAGCTATGGCCAAAATAGTTGAAATACCTTCAAATTATTTGGAAAGAAAGAGGTATTAATAGAAAGTACCAATGTTAACATCACTCATATATTTTGAATACTGTTAATGAATTTAACAACAATTGTCAACATTTGTGAACTTCCTCAGAAACCTTTGGTGTAATTATTATTTGTTATATTAGTTAAATAATAAGTCATACTTTTTTCAATTTTCATAGTTTCTTGGTAAGTATATTTAAACTAGAATGTGATATGAAATTTAGTACATTAACAGCATATCATTACTCAGAAGTAGCATGCAAGATTCATTTGACTTTATCAGCCAAACTTAAAAAGTTCTAGATCTTACTGTGCATCGCAATGATTCAAAGGTTGTAGGCCCTGATCTTCAGGTGATCCATTACAGGGCGTGTCAATTTTAGGGAGCAAAGTGAAATCTTTAGATTTTCAAAGACTACGAGTGACCAAATGATGCATTTTTATGTGCTAAATCGAAATATGGCTTTAAAATCCAGATTTGACCACTCCTAGCCATTATATTTGAAGTTGAAGTTTACGAAAAATCAGCAATTTTTGCAAGTATTTTTTTAATTGTATGTAACTACATTTTACATACATTACCTACACTTAAAGACATTTTGATTGTATTTCAATATTAAAACTTAAAAATAGAGATAGGTTCCTTGAACTTTGCCAAGAATGCCATGTCTGCCTTGCTCTTGTTCCTGGACATGAGCTCCCTACGGGCCACCTGGCCACTGATGTACCAGTTTGGCATGTAGACTCCCACTATGAATTCCACAGTTATCCTCAGATTCTTCAGGTTCCTACCCTTCAGCCCATGTTTGGAAATCCACAATCTGCAGAACCTTAGAGCCGTGGTGACCCACCTACTGTGACAGACTGGCCCAATCTCCAGGAGAGCTAGACTCTGAGGTACCTCTCCTGATCTGATGGCAGTGATGATTCTGTAGCCATATGATTGGTCTGTGCTGAGGTCCTTGACTACCTCCTGACTGAGATGGGGTAGAGGAGGATCAACAGTGATCCTCGTGAAGTTTGGGTTGATCTCCAGCTCAGTGGCAGTGTCTAACATCTTCCCTAGGGGCCCAGACCACTTGTTGTTGTTCAATGTCTTGCCATCCAGTGCAGTCACCAGGTGTCTGAGACTCAGCTCCCAGTGTGCAAGTCACAGACAATCCACACCAACTTCCTGCTAAGCTTGGCCTCCACATAATGCATTACTCCTCCCTCCCAGCCAGTATTCACATTAGTACTGTCACCTCCTATGGCCAAAAGGGTCTGGTCTGCTTCTCTCTCTCTTAGCCAGTTCACCAGATGATCAGCAATGACCTCAGCATGACTTCTCTCCTCTGCAGCTTCCTCTGGTACAAAATGCCACAAAATATTTCCCACCCGGCTCATTGTACACTGTGTAGTGTTCTTCCTTAATGAGGCCAGGAAACTGCCTGCCACTGCCCTCAGCTTCCATCATCACTTTGGTGCCATTTCTTTTCCCATCAAAGAAGATACAGGTGATGCCATTTTCCCTAATCTCTTCTTCAAACTTCTTGACCAGCTCCTTAGTCAGTCTCTCCTGAGCCCTCCTCACCTTGTTGTAGTCAATCACCAGTGCTGTGTCAAACTCTGTGATAAGACCAGCATCAGTCCAGGCGGCAGTGGCAATCTCTGCACTCTCTCTCAGCCCAGTGTGATGTCTCAAGCTAGCCTGAGCTATGTTGGTGATATCTTCAGTGTTGTATTTCTTCTTCCTAGACACAGGCAAGGAAGAAGTTGTCGCAGCCTCTGGTATGAAGTCTTCGTCCTCCTCTCTCGTCCTTGTCTCCTCCGGTATATCTCCAGTCTCCTCCAACTCCATCTCCAACAGTGACTACTCCCTCAACTCCTCTTCTTTCTTGGCTGACTCCTCTGCCTTCCTCCTCCTCTTCTCCTCGGCCTTCCTTCTCTGCTCCTGTCTCTGCAGCACTGCTTCCTGTCTCCTGGTCTCAGGGTGATCAGCTATACCCATCTGGTGTGACCCACACTGCCCACCTTTTCTCTCTGACCTTTAATGAAGGTAAGCTCTTGCACTGGTATCTTCTGCTCGCTCCTGCAACTGCAGTCAATGTGAACCTCACTGTTGCAGACAGGGTTGCACCCAAGCTCACTGCAGCTCCTGATCACACAGTGACAGGTCAGGATGTCCGCCAATTTGTCCAGTTTCATCATGAACCTATCTTTGACCTCTAGCTTCACATTACCAATGGACACCTTCACTGCCTCATCCCACAGTGCCTTCACTTTAGCCCTGATCTCGACCTCAGTGTTGATTATAGGTCCTGTAAATAGAGCGTTGGCCTTTCTCCACTGAGCTAGTAGCCCTGGAACAATGCCGTTGTTAATCAGGTCATTAACTGGGTAATTCTCTCCTGTCTTCCTTACTCGTCTCTCTCCTCAACAAACCATACCTCAGCAGATCTCTGGCTGTGGGCAGCTCAGCAGGGGGAAGTTCCCTCTCAGTCCCCACCAAATGACCTAGGTGACAACTTGATTTGCTTCGGGTCCTGATTTCTTTCTGAATCATCCTGTGGACCTGTGAACAAAAGAACTGTCATTGAAATTTGGATAGGCCTAATGATTATGATTACATAAAATTAAGTTAATTGAAATTCTTAATATCTTCCTATAAGCTCAGATAAAAGGTTGTGTTGTTATAGGTACAAGACTTAATTATTCAAAGTAATGACAATTTCATATATCTATCATATCAAAATATACAGAAAGTTTGGGTCACACATAACATTTCGAATAATTTGAATTACACAATATTTACATTACGAAGTAATCAAAATTGTCAAAAAGGAGGGAAAACACATGCATTCACAATCAAAACGCCAGCATTTGTGACTCTGTGAAACTTAGAAACCATACTGCACACCAAAAATAACCAAAGTTGACCACACATATCAATGGCACATTGATATACGATGCTACAGTCATATTTAGGTTATATTTCAAACCTTTATGGTCAAATATAAGTAGGTAAATGGCGTTTTTAAACAACACTAAAGATATTTCTAAGTTTGCTAGATAATCATTTGAGCATTAGTAGTTTTTGAATTGTTGACTTTACTAAAATTGACACACCCTAGTGATCCATATTATTTTCTATAGCAGTGAAATAAGGCCTAACCATAAAATAATGTTAAAACAGAATAAAATATAAACTTTGCATTAAAATCTAAGGTAATTCCTAAAGTTTAATAATGCTGTCAGAAAGTACTTAAAAAATGGTTTAAGGAAACTCTTACTCTATCTATTGAATGGTTTTGTAACTATTTTTTGTTATATGATTTCGTGCCTTCAATTTTGAATATTTTTTTAATTATTTTTGTATTATATGATTTCGTGCCTTCAATTTTTAACTATTTTTTGTATTATATGATTTCGTGCCTTCAATTTTTAATACTTGTGGCGATTTTAATCATTATTAATAATATTTTTCAATATTAATTATTTTATTATCTTTATTAAAGACTAAAGTACGAGGGATGATGAAAAAGTCCTCGGCCTGACCTAGATATAATGCGTATTTTGAGATCAGATTTACACCATATCTAGTTCAACTATTATTAAATATGTGTATAAAATATAAAAACACTAATCAAAATATTTTTTCTTTACAGGTTGTAATATGAAGCAATGTGATAAACTTTATGAAAATGGACAAATTTGAAATACGCGTTGTCATTAAATATCTCTTTATGAAGAATATAACTCCCCAAAACGTTTTCGAAGATATGCAGCACACATTGAGAGACTCTGCCCCATGTTATTCTACTGTTAAAAAGTGGTGTGCGGAATTGAAACGGGGCAACACGTCGATCAAAGATGATCAACGGTCTGGACGGCCATCAACATCAACTTCTGAAGAAAATGTCCAAAAAGTCAATAATTTTGTCATGAATAATCGCCGACTTAGAGATTTATAGTTGAGAATGTCGGCATTTCATTTGGTAACACACATTCAATATTAACAGAAAAATTAAAGCTTAAAAAATTGTCTGCAAGATGGGTGTCATGAATGTTGACTGACAACCAGAAGAGAACTCGAGTTCAAATTTCAAGACAATGTTTGGACCTTTTCCAGCAAGATCCAGAAAAATTTGTATCTTGGTTTATTACTATGGCTTAAACATGGCTTCATCATTTCGATCCAGAGTCAAAACAACAAAGCATGTCTTGGAAACACCCATCTTCACCAACTCCCAAGAAGTTTCGTGTTGTGGTATCAGCTGGCAAGGTCATGGCCTCTGTTTTCTGGGATGCAAAGGGAGTTGTGCCCATTGACTATCTTGATAAAGGATCCACCATTACAGGTGATTACTATACACTGTTAATGAGAAAACTGCGCGAAGCAATCAAGCAAAAGCGACGAGGGAAACTCAGTTGAGGTGTCCTGTTTCACCAGGACAATATTCCTGCTCACAAGTCTGCAGTTGCGATGGCTGCTATTAGAGAAATGGGCTTCGAATTGCTTGATCACCCTCCATATTCGCCAGACGTAGCTCCCAGTGATTTATATCTGTCTCCCAAATTAAAAGAACACCTCCGTAGACAGATTTTTGGATGATGATGAAGTCTTGTCAGTTGTAAATGCCTGTTAAAGGACTAAAATGAAGACTTCTTTTTGAACGGTATCCATAAGCTGGAAAAACGCTGGATCAAGTAAATACAAGGGTAATTCAATAAGTATCCGCACTTTTTATTTTCACAATTTTATTTTCACATCTGATAGATTATAAACACATCACTTTTCAACATAGTCTCCCTGTTTCTCAATACACTTAGTCCAGCGATCTACAAGCTTCCTAATGCCATCACAAAAGAATGTTTTTGGCTGTGTACGTAGCCAGTCATGCACCACCTCCTTCAGGTCATCATCGCCTTGGAATCGCTGACCTCTCAAAGCGTCTTATAGTGGTCCAAACAGGTAAAAATCCGAAGGTGCCAGGTCTGAACTGTAGGTTGGATGGTCGAGAACTTCAAATTTAAGTTCTTGAAGGCATTTTCTAGTCTGTGCAGCGGTATGAGGGCGCGCATTGTCGTGTAACAGAATAACACCTTCCGACATTCTCCCTCTCCGTTTTGTGCGAATTGCTTGCTTTAACTCATTCCGAAGCATGTCAAAATACGATGCACTTGTTAATGTAGTTCCACGCTCTAGATAATGTTCAAGGATAGGGCCTCGTGTATCCCAAAACAGTGTTAGCATAACTTTACCTGCTGACGGCTGCGCTTTGAACTTCCTTGCAACGGGAAGGTGTTATTCTGTTACACGACAATGCGCGCCCTCATAACGCTGCACAGACTAGAAAATGCCTTCAAGAACTTAAATTTGAAGTTCTCGACCATCCAACCTACAGTCCAGACCTGGCACCTTCTGATTTTTACCTGTTTGGACCACTAAAAGACGCTTTGAGAGGTCAGCGATTCCAAGGCAATGATGACCTGAAGGAGGCGGTGCATGACTGGCTACGCACACAGCCAAAAATATTCTTTTGTGATGGCATTAGGAAGCTTGTAGATCGCTGGACTAAGTGTATTGAGAAACAGGGAGACTATGTTGAGAAGTGATGTGTTTATAATCTATCAGATGTAAATATAAAATTGTGAAAATAAAAAGTGCGGATACTTATTGAATTACCCTCGTATATCCCTAAAAGGGGACTGTAGAAAAATAATAAATATTATCAACTTGACTCGTCTTTCATTGTCAGGCCGAGAACGTTTTGATCACCCCTGGTATATTTAGGTACTTACACAGTTAACTATTTTTAACCAATTGTTGCTCATCATACCTTGAAATCTACGGTGTATCCAAAAAATCTTTGCTCATTGAGAAATACATTGAAACACTTACCTAGATGGGAAACATATCTTTTTTTTTTAGTGGGACCATATCATAAATGTTCAAAATGTCCTCTATTCACTTCAAATACTTTAATGTAATTATTTAATTAATGTAATTCTCATCGGGTAGAGGGTTTTCAGACACTGCATGACAATGTTTTCAGTGTACCATTTTAGAAGGAAAGCTTTGCTATATTTTTTTTATCACCTTTTATTATTAATTTATCATTATATCGTAACTATATTAGTCTCTCCTTGTAAAATGTAATGATGGGGGTTATTTAACCTCTGCACCGTTATAAAATTATTATCCTAAGTGTACATTTCAATTCTCATTATAATAATCAGTCAGGAAGGGCAGAAACTGGTGTTGCTCTCAGGCCAACTAATGGAGCCCATTGCTTTAACTTCTGTGTTGGGTTGCTTAACTTCGTTCGTGACATCTAAGGTCATATGACGCAGTGGATCTATATAGCTTTACGTGGGACCCGAACCATCTGAGGGTCGGTACATCATCTGGACGCAGAAAACGGTCGACCCGAACCATCTAAGGGTCGGTACATCATCTGGACGTAGAAAACGGTCCCCCATCTATCTACTACCGAGACTCAGTGTCGCTGGACCTCACTGATTGTCAGAAAGCAGTGTTTCAACATTGACCACGACGTAACCCGCATAAAAATGAATCTGTTAAAAGGTGATCTATCGTACTTTAAAGACTCAGCATTTGAATTTTGTATATGATAACATGATAGTCGAAATAAAGATAGTCGATTGCCACTAAAATATGATAATATCAAATACAAAGTTCTGCTATTTTTGTTATATCATTAGCTTAGGATGAAAAATGATGTAATACTTTAGACTACCTACAGTACATATATTTGTAAACACCCGTAGTATACATAATAAAAGCCATCCACAGATTTAGGTTAGGTTAGTTAAGTTAATAAATAAAATGTCTTAGCTATGATTTTGGGCTATCACAAGGGGCATAGCTAGCTCTTTTTAATGTGTAAGCACAGAGCTGGGGGAAGATGTGGAAGGGGGCTGTCCCCTCTTCCACTGCTGAAGGAGAAAATTAAATATAGATTCCTGTAAATGGTCTCTGGTGCTCTAAAAATTAGGAATTTAGGGTAGAAGTCAATGGTTATTCAATCAACTGAGATGGAAAATTCACTTTTATTCAGCATAGGATAGAAACACATAGCATTGGGACAAAGTAGTGTATTTTGCAACTTGTAATAATTAACATTATCCTTTTCCATCTTATAATTACAATAGACTATTATAATGATAAATGATTTCTTAAGAACTTTTTTTTAAATATCATGAATTTCAAATTCAATGTTTAAGCACATACTTTTTTGTTTACGTCTATCAACGCTCCTGATTACTCTTTAATTGTTTTTTTCTGTATGTAAAATATAAACTGTTTTTATCTTCTTTCAAAGTTGTCATCCCATTCAATGTCATTCCTAGGGTTTACTCTCACCCAACGTCATTCCCATTCGCATTCACGGCTTTCCACTTGTTTCAGGTTAGGTTAATTTAGGATAGGTTAGATTAGGTTTGTTTAGGTTAGGTTAGGCTAATGTTTGGTTATGTTAGGTGAAATTAAGTTGGGTTAGCAAATATTATCCATTTCCATTCGGCCCCTTTGTTAAATCCGCGAATGAGAATGACAATTAGTGGGCAATAATCATTCCTATTTCATTCCTCAACCACTAGTGAGAATCTTCGAGTGAAAATCTAGAAGGAAACAATTTTCAAACCGATCTTATTCCCACTTGATGCCATTCTCATTCTCATCCACGGCTTTCCCACTTTGGTCCGAGTTAGTTAGGTTAGGTTAGGTTGAGTTAAGTTCAGTTATGTTAAGATATATTAGCCACTGTCATTTGCCGCCTTTACCGCGAACGCGAATGGGAATGACATTCTCAAATCAACAAATTCTTGCGCATTCTTACTCGCGGATCGCCAATGGGAATGGGAGTGGGAATGGGAATGGGAATGATAGTGAGTAGTAAGTAATCCTTTAATTCCAAACACAGTTGATTCGTACCAGAAACTAAACACGAACAGTTCAAAGATATACTATACGAAAGGGTTGACAAAAGTAAATAGACACCGTTGTTTCATCCATAGTTTTTTATTTGATAATAAAAGTGAATAAATAATAAAAGATTTATTAAATGAATATATTTTTAATCGTGTTGCGTCCCCCTTTGCATTTGGTAAAGCTGAAACGCGTTCTGGCATTCTATTAATGAGCTTTGCCATTTGTTCTTGAAATAGGCGTTAAATCAACAGGTTATATCAAATGGAGTAGTTAAATACTGCCGTTTCGCAACAGCTTTCCCTTTCTATAACCAAATATTGCATGGTTCAAGATCTGAAGACATACATACATTTCGGATAAGGAGAATATCCTATCTGAAAATCATAAATGTTTCGGGTGAAATCGTGGTGATTGAAAATATGTGTATTGGGCTTTTTCCCAAATTATCGGGTGTAATTGCCCGAATAAAATCAAATGTTTTGGGTGAAATCGTGGTGATTGAAAATATGTGTATTGGGCTTTTTCCCAAATTATCGGGTGTAATTGCCCGAATAAAATCAGTCGGGCTGAATTCGGGGGGTCAATGACCCCCTTGACCCACTGCCTCCTACGCTTATGGTTCTTGAGGACAATCATCGTAGTGTCTATTTACTGTTGTCAATCCTATTTACATTAAAATTAAACGAAAAGTCAAGACAGAAATTAGAGAAATCCGACAAAACAAGAGAAATTTCGAATAAGTAAAATTAAGTTTCCATTAAAATATGCACTTATAGAGGGATTACATAGCCAAAACACATAGCCAAAAACACAGCAAAAAATCACATAGCTAAAAAAACATTCTCTACAAAACTTAATAAATGAAAAAAATGTTTATGTTTATCAAGAACATATCTACACTAATGCAAAATTGGATGTGAAAACTTCGGTGGTGAAAACTTTGGAATATAAAAGTCAGTAGACTCACAGCAGATAAATTATGCAGAAGAGAAGGAGGATTCTATATGGGTATATTTTTAAGACTATCTAAAGCGAAGTTCTGATAACAGTACACAAGTAGGATCACCTGAAGATCAGAGCCCCCAGCCTCAATTACCAAATGATATCTTCGTTAAAACTAACGAAAATATCACGACTTAACCTAACCAATCGTCAAGGGCGTACAGTTGATCTAACCGGGCATTCAATTTAATTTATTATTATATTTGGTACTGTAAAACAAAAAACAAGAATACATGGGGGCCCTGATCTGAATTCAGGTCATCCCACAAGTACTTTGAAAATCTCTTCCCACTCGGTGTCATTCATATTTCAGTATAGTCTTCGTTCAAGAATGAGAAGAAATGCGTGAATAAGAAGTTCAAAGGTGATTCTTATACCTATTCCCATTGTAGTTCTCCCTTTAAGTTAAATTTTTCAGAGAAAATACTCCTCCGATACCCAATTGCGTCAAGTGCTCTTCTCATTCTTTTCTAAATCAGGAATATTTTTCTAAAATTTGTAATTCCTACTTTGATCATTCCCACTTCCTGACCGCGGACGAAATTGGGAATAAATTAAGGGTGCTACTGTAGTATGCGGTCTACCTACGATTCGGCGGTCTACCTTTTAATTATAGCTTCTTATCTTGTTTACTAATTGTTTGTTTACATCCCATTGTCAATCGCCCTTGACGATTGGTTAGGTTTAGTCATGATATTTTCGTTAGTTTTAACGAAAATATCATGATTAAACCTAACCAATCGTAGGTAGACCGCATACTACAGTAGCACCAAATTAAGTGAGAAGTAATCTTTTTTAAATTCTTTTTTACCGGAAATTAAGAATTAAATCCGCTAATCATAAGTATTTACACGCAAATGGAATGGAAAATTAGTCTAAATTTCGTATAAGTGAAATTCAACATAAAATTCATTGATAAATCCAGTGATAAACTTTATAAAATAGGACGATTTTTACTCCCGTTCATCACGTGAGGAAGAGTAACGATGCTGTTTGTGTGTGTGTGTTGGGGAGAGAGGTTGTTTAACATCCTTCGTAACAGCAATGGTCATGTAACAGAAGGGACCTACAACTTTACCTAGGATTCAAACCACTGGTCGCTACCATCATCCGGATGCAGAGGATGGTTACCCATCCAACTACTCACATCTAAAATCCCTGATATTATAGTAGTGTTGGGTAATTATTATTATTAATTTTATTACTATTTCTCGTTTCATTACGTGTATTACTCTTATTTCTTTATTACGGTAATCCTTTTTTTTATTTATTGTTTATTAACACTGATAAACACTGATTTTTGCTTTGGTATAAATTCAGCTTATTTTTGTTTTCGCATGTGCTAATTTAAAAAATCGCATTCATATTGTTCCATCACCCACTATTTTTGCGGGATTGAAGATCCATTTTCTCCATTCACATTTGGACTTTTTTCCACAAAACTTGGGTGCGGTCAGCGACGAACACGGTGAAAAGTTCCATCAGGATATTTCTAGCATGGAAAAAAGATATGCAGGAAAGTGGACCCCAAATATGCTGGTTGACTACTGCTGATCCTTAATCAGCGAGACTCCCGATGCAAGTCATAAACGCAAGGCAAAAATGAATAATTTTTAAAAGGTTAACCCATTAACGCTCAGCGTCCTTTTTTGAGGACACATTTTAACACTACAATTTAGGTTAGATTTTAATTTTTATTTTTTAATTTAAGTTTTTGTGTATCAGATAAAAATTAAAAATTAATATTTAAAATTTCACTTTTAAGTTCTAACCTAAATTTAAGTTCTAACCTAAATAAATTGCTAATTTTGTTTTTTTATGATTCTTTAAAAAATGGTGGGATCACCTGAAGATCAGGGCCCCCAGCCTTCTTTAGTTAGCCTTATAAGGCTAACTAACGAAAATATCACGACCTAACCTAACCAATTATTAGGTCAACTGTACGCCCTTGACGATTGGTTAGGTTAAGTCGTGATATTTTCGTTAGTTAGCCTTAAAGCCTAACGAACAAAGGCTGAGGGCCTGATCTTCACGTGATCCAAATGGTGGGTGATACAGCATTTTTATTTGCAGATTTGAATTCAGAGCGTTAAAATTTACCAAAAACAGCTATTTTCAAGTTAAGGCAAAAATAAAAGTGTGAATTTGTGAAACTGTGTAATTAGTTGCATCATTTATGATCTTCATGAATATTATACTTTTTTGTGCCAATAAACTTTATCATTATCATTATCATTTTCATTATCATTATCATTATTACTGAAATGATAATAATTAATATATGCGTGAAAATTACTTGGAAAATCAGTTAAATGCGTGACTTCATATTTTCGTAATTATCATATAAAAACCTGTCGGGTAAACATATACCCACTGATACCCCGAAAAGAATGAGACAATAAAAAAAACTGAGCAAATCAGGAAATCTTTATGCCAGCATTATTATTAATATTATCTTACAAACTGGTTAGATTCTCGCAAACAGAAGAGAAAAGTTTAAATTTCTATTCTATTCTATTCTATTCTATTCGTTCGGTCCCAAGCCCGAATAAATGGTGAGGGTTGGCGTCAGGAAGGGCATCCGGCCGTGAAAGATTTTGCCAAAACCAAGAATGATGAGCCAAATTCATATAGCCTCGGAAAATGCCAGGGCGTACCCCGTATGCGACGCGCAGGGGCCTCGCCTGACCCCCGCGAGAAATGGACGAGGGCTGCCGAGTCGAGGACGGGCTCGGGTAAAGAAGCTAGTCCGAGTGGTTAGAGTTGGGACGTTGAATGTAGGCTCTATGACTGGGAGAGGAAGGGAGGTGGTGGATTTGATGGAGAGACGGTGTGTGGGAGTATTGTGTGTGCAGGAGACGAGGTGGAGAGGAAATAAAGCAAGGGAGCTGGGAGGGGGATATAAGTTGCTTTATAGTGGAACGAATGAACAGGGTAGAAACGGTGTTGGTATAGTGCTGTCAGAAGTGCTGAAGGATAGCTTGGTGAGTGTGAGTAGAAGGAGCGATAGAGTTATGAGTGTTAAGCTGGGCCTTGACGAGATGACGGTGAACATCGTGAGTGCGTATGCCCCCAAGCTGGCTGTGAAGGTGTAGAAAAGGAAGTGTTTTGGAATCAGTTGGATCAAGAACTTGGTGCGATACCAGAGGGGGAAAAAGTGATCTTGGGTGGAGACCTGAATGGCCATGTGGGAAGAAGTAGAGAGGTGATTGAGAGGGTGCATGGTGGTTGGGGCGTGGGAGAGAGAAATGAAGAAGCGGAAAGGGTGGTGGATTTCGCGATGGCGTTTGATCTAGCGATAGTCAACACCTTCTTCCAGAAAAAAGATAACCAGTTTGTGACCTATAGGAGCGGAGGAAGAGAAAGCCAGATAGACTTTCTAATGTGCAGGAGATCCCATTTGGAAGAAGTTAAGAACTGCAAAGTCATAAACGGGGAAAGCGTGGCGGCGCAACATAGAATCCTGGTGATGGATTGGTCGTTTAAGAGTGGTAGGAAAAGAAGGCAAGAACAGGTGACACCTAGGATAAAGTGGTGGGGACTGAAGAAAGAAGACCAGAAAAGGAAATTTGAGGAGAAGGTTTTGGAAGAAGTAAGGTCGTTGGAGAGTGTACAAGAATGGTGGGAGGAGAACAGCCGGGTGATATTGAGAGTTGGTGAGGAAGTACTGGGCAAAACATCAGGTAGAAGACCCCCTGAAGATAAAGAGACGTGGTGGTGGAATGAAGAGGTTCAGGAGGTGATTAAAAGGAAGAAAGATGCTAAAAAGAAGTGGGACACATCTGGTACACAAGAGGATAGAGAAAGCTATAGGCAGGCGAAAAAGGAGGCGAAGAAGGGAGTGGCAAGGGCCAAGGCGCAGGCGATGGATGAAGTATATAAAGAGTTGGAGACACCGGCGGGAGAGAGAAAGATCCTTAGAATAGCGAAGGCTAGGGATAAGGCGAGTAAAGATTTTACTCAAATTAAACAGGTAAAGGATGGGCAGGGAGTGGTCTTAAAGGATCAGGATAAAATCATGGATAGATGGAAGAGTTATTTTGAACATCTGTTAAATGAGGAAAACCCAAGGGTTATTTTTGAAGATGGTGTCCCAAATCAAGGGTTAACTTCAGGAGTGAGTAGGGAGGAGGTGAAGGTGGCGTTGAAAGGAATGAAGAAGGGGAAGGCATTGGGACCGGATGGGATACCAGTGGAGGCGTGGAATTGTTTGGGAGATGAGGGCATAGATCTATTGTGGGATCTGATGCAGAAGATATATGAACAAGAGGAAATGCCGGAGGAGTGGGGGGATAGTACACTCGTACCTATCTACAAAGAGAAGGGGGACATCCAGGATTGTGGAAATTATAGGGGAATAAAGCTTATGTCACACACGATGAAGGTTTGGGAAAGGATTATAGAGAAAAGGTTAAGAGAAGAGACAACCGTCGGGGAAGAGCAGTTGGGTTTTATGCCAGGTAGGGGAACAACTGATGCGATTTTTGCACTGAGGCAGTTGATGGAGAAACACCGGGAGCGACAAAAGGGACTGCACATGGTTTTCATCGACCTAGAGAAAGCATATGATAGAGTGCCACGCCAGGAGGTTTGGAGGTGTATGAGAGAGAAAGGTGTGCCGGAGAAGTACGTTAGGTTGGTGCAAAGTATGTATGAACGAGCAAGGACCCAGGTTAGGAGTAGTGTAGGTGTAACGGAATGGTTCCCCGTGAGGGTTGGTCTACATCAGGGATCTTCTTTGAGCCTGTACCTTTTTGTTTTGATTATGGATGTGTTGGCCCAGGGGATAAAAGATCAATCCCCTTGGTGTATGCTCTTTGCAGACGATATTGTTCTGTGCAGCAACAGGAGAGAAGTAGTAGAAAGAAAATTGGAGGAATGGAGGAGGGCTTTTGAAGACAGAGGGTTGAAAATCAGCAGAAAGAAAACGGAGTACCTGAGGTTCTACGAAAATCAAGACTCAGAAATTAGTTTAGAGGGAGCGAGGTTAAAGAGAGTAAGTAAGTTTACGTACTTGGGATCGACAGTGGCTGAGGACGGTGAGCTGGACACAGAAATAACACACAGAGTGCAATCTGGTTGGAAAAATTGGAAGAAAGTTTCAGGGGTGTTGTGTGACCGAAGAATAGGCGCAAGGGTTAAGGGAAAAGTGTATAAGACTGTGGTAAGACCGGCTATGATGTATGGGGCTGAGTCTTGGGCTATAAAGAAAGATCATGAGAAAAGACTAGATGTAACGGAGATGAGAATGCTGAGATGGATGTGCGGAGTGACAAGGTTGGATAGAGTAAGGAATGAAAGGATAAGGGGCACAACAAAGGTTGGAGAAATCTCGAGGAAGATACAAGAAAGTAGACTGAAATGGTATGGACATGTGATGAGAGGGGACGAAGATTATGTGGGTAAGAGAACGATGAATATGGAGGTGTATGGCAGGAGAAAGAGAGGCAGACCGAAGCGAAGGTGGATGGAGAAGGTGAGGGACGATTTGAGGGAGAAGGGTTTGTCGGAGGAAGAAGCCCAGGACCGGGCTGTGCGGAGGAGGCTGGTCAGAAACGCCGACCCCGCATAGAGGCGGGAACGGGCGAAGAGAAAGAAGAAGAAGAAGATATATATATATATAATATATATATATATATATATACACACACCGGGTGAGTCAAAAGTCCGGAAACATAGGAAGGATAGGAAACCTTTATTGTAAAAAGACATGTGTTACAAGTAATGTTATGAGATGTGTTCAATATGTTCTCTACATGTCTGGAAGTGAAAAGAGAACATATAGAGCACATCTTATAACATTACGTGTAACACATGTCTTTTTGCAATAAAAGTTTCCTAACCTTCCTATGTTTCCGGACTTTGGACTCACCCTATATATATATATATATATATATATATATATATATATATATATATATATATATATATTATATATATGGTCTCCTGAGAGCTTTTATGTTAGACACAGACCGTGCATGGAACAAGGAACTCTTCTGGGAAAATTAAATCCACTATAGTTCGAATGGTAAATGACAAATGCTATAGTTTTTCTTTTTCATAGTGTTAGCCTGACGTGGGCAACGGGTCACTCGCAAGGGGGCCCCAAAATATAGCTTCCATCACCAGCTATCTGCAAAGCAGATAGGATCCAGCTTTGGGACAGGATAGCTGGTGAGGGAAGTTATTTTGGGGCCTCTTTGCGAGTGACCCGTTGCCCACGTCGGGCTAACATCATGAAAAAGAAAAACTATAGTATTTGTTATTTACCATTACTTATTCGAAACATAGTGGATTTAATTTTCCCATTTTCCCATATATATATATATATATATATATATATATATATATATATATATATATATATATATATATATATGTGATATTTCTTTTTCTTTTCTGGATTAATGATATTCTCGAATTTTGTGCTTTGTTGCAAGGACTATAAAGAAACGAGGAAAGAAAAATAACCATTTTCTTTTGTTTTATTAAATACATTTTGAGTATAAAAGCATACAGCAAATGAGTACACAAATGGTAGATGCAAAAAACAACCTTAACTATTCGAATAAAGAAGGCAAACTTTTAGCAAAATCCTTTTTGGTTTCTACGTCTATAGAATAGAATAGAATAGAATAGAATAACCTTTATTAATAATAAAATAAATACAGTAGTCTTTTTACGACTTACAATTTTTACAATGACATAAATAATTGTGAAGCTCGACTATTTATTTTTTTATTTTTAATTTGGCCCTTAAGCTTTAGGCTTTACTGGGCTCTCATTAAAAATAAGCAGCTAGCCGTTATAAATTAATAATAATAAAATAAATAAATAAATAAATAAGTATTATTAATAGTTAAAGCCTGTATTTCAATATTAAACAATATTAATGGACAATATAAAACATTATTAGTGGACATTCATCCAAGATTTTTGTTAGTATCCCATTATTAATCGGGATTTTAACTTGGTTAAAATCAGAGTACGTGAAATCATTCTAGCTCTGATAAAAACCATCTCGTGTTTCAAACCCAAGTACCAAACTTGAAGAGTCCGCCACTAATTTAATACAATGCTCTACATTCTGGTTATGATTGGGATAATTTGGAATGTTCAGTGCGTTTTCTGTGATAGCTAAAATTTCTGTTTTCGTTAGCTTCATTGTAAGAGGTGGCTCACTAAGTTTAGTATCACTCCAATTAATTATTTCATCCCAGTCCTTTGCATCAAAATTAAGATTAGGAACCTTAAAATCTCTCAATTCTAAATTTTGACCAGTCTCATTTCCCATGTCCATGATTTTGATAACAGTTTTTTCACGTTTTTCCCTAACTGGATCACACAACATTGCCAGAAGAATATTTTCCGGATAAGCAACGTATGCATTTCGGGATATATACTTCTTAACAATTTCTACTGATTCTCTAGGAGAATGCTTAACCCTATTAATAGCAGAAAACACATGCCTTGGGCCATCTATGCAATTAGGTTTACACTTGATGTCAAGCCAATTAAGACCATAATTTATCACAGTGTATTGTGTTATTGTGTACAGTTTCTTTGTTGGGTTTATTTTTGAAACATAAAACCTACAAACCCTATTAGCAAGAGTTAACCATCTAGCATGAATAAGAGGACCTGGCTTTACAGTGCCCGCGAAAAGTATCCGATCACCCTTGAAATTTGTATTTTTTACATAAAAAACAATGTTTAAATGTATACTAACCTTATATTAGTATTTTGTCATCTGTCCTTTGGTTTGGATGACTTGTTCTAGACATTTTGGCATGGATTTAATCAAGTTTTGACAAACTTCCACTGATATTTCCTTGCACCATACCTTTTTGATGGCCTCTTGTAATTTTTCGACTGAGCCAGTGTCGTGGCATTCAACCTTATTTTTATTATTAGCCACAGATTTTCTATCGGATTGAGATCTGGACTATTACCAGGCCAATCCAAAATATCAAATTTATTGTCAGTAATCCATTTTGTCACTATTTTGGCCCTGTGACATGGTGCACCATCATGCATGTATGTTTTTGTCCTTTGGATTGCCATTGCCATTGGAAGTTTATCCTGTAGCATTGCTAAATACCGTGCACCATTCATAGTTGTGTTCTTCGGAAGAAAATATAAGTTTCCACGCCCATAGTAACCGAAACAACCCCAAACCATCACACTTGGAGGGTGTTTCATTGTCTTTAGGGTGTATTTAGGGTCCATCCTATTTGAGCCAATAGGCCGGCGAACCTTTTTTGGACAACTTCTGAATGTCAAAAATGTCGACTCATCGCTAAATAAAACCTTCTTCCAGTCATCAACAGTCCAATGAATGTATTTTTTACAAAATGCGACACGTTTTTTACGCATTTTTTCATTAATGAACGGTTTCTTAGCAGCATGGCGAGATGGTAATCCGAGTTCTTTTTGGAGCCGCTCCTGGATAGTTCGTTCAGAAACACCAGATAACAAATTATTCATATTAAATTTATTTCTTTCGCAGTTATTGTTGGGTTTTCAATACTAAACGTTTCATAAGTTTGTCTGTTCGCGAATTTGTTTTTCTCGGTCTGCCAGATCGTTTTTTAGGGACTGGCGTGGTTAGGCCACCATTGTTCTTAGCCCGTGAAACCCATAAATTAACGGTACTTTGGGATATGTTTAATTCCTTAGCTATCTGTCTCTGTGATTTCCCACATGCATGCAAAGCAACATAGCACCTCGACAATCACTCTTAAGTTGTTTTTTAGCACACATTATATATAAATTTTATTTACACCACTTTCTGTAAAAAAAAAAAAATATCAAGAAATTTACACAAACATGAAATCTGACAAATTTGAGACACAGCCCACCCGCAACGAAGGCTACCAGAACACTAATTTGAGAATGCGTTGGATAGCTCTCATATCAGCGAGCAACCTCAAAGTTACCAGATGTCGCTAGAACAAATAGAAAGTGAATTACGTGTCTCTGAATATCAAGGGAAAATTTGTATTTTCTTGAGTGATCGGATACTTTTCGCGGGCACTGTACATGAGCAAGGTGTTCATCAACTGTACCATTTCTGATTGCTGAAATAATGCGGTATAAGTACTACTGATCTCCACTAAGATCATCAACAATGTGTTGTGGAAGATATAATAGTTCTTTACCACTAGTTATAGGTTTGAATTGTACTACTGGATTGTTTTCACAAAACTGAAGTAGAAACTGTAATTCCGCTTTTGGTACTTTTTTATCTCTCCGACATATGCAAGCTATTGAATTTCTTCACAATCATCACTGCATCCTATGTCTGTATGAGATTTTAAATTACATTTACAGGTACGTATATCAAACAAATTACTGAGACTATTCATAAATTATTTTTTTAGCGTCCTTCATGTTTTTTGATTTACTCAACGTTGCTCCTCTTTCTGTGAATCTTGCTACCTTTTGAAACACAGCTTTTTCATGAACCGGTGAGGATTGATGTCTGCTGCCAAAGTTTTAGTAGCTCCTGAGTTATTTGTTTGATGATTGGCATTTTAGTTGCAGTTTTTCTTTCTTTGAGATAGAGAAAGTACCGAACCACTTGTAAATCAGTTGGCAAAAGATTATGAGGCAACTTCTCAGAAGCTCCAAATATACAATGTTGCTTAGAATGCCTTGTGCTCACAAATTTCTTTTCTTGCTGAATAGCACGGGAAATTTGAAAGAGTAGATGCTGCTGCATGAAACCTGTTAGCGTAGAGTTGCTGCAAGAGGGAGTGTTGCTAGTTTGATGTGAAGAAGGAGGTTGTTTCATTTGTGGAGACACTGGTGTGTGCGATACTGATTCCATCCCTGTCTTCTATAGGTGAATTATTAACTGAAAAATAAGAACAAAAACTTAAATAAATTTCAGTGATTTTTAATTGTTTAAGGAAAAACAACAAATATTTACTCAGTTTACTCGCGTCAGTCAAATGTACATTGTACCATGTGTAACAGAATATTTTTTATCTCATTTCTCATAGCTTGCTCACTAGCTTCTTACCCCTAGATTCTGTAGCTAGGGGACAACGACTGCAGCTGGATGTCAGGTGAACTGTGGTGCCTGGGGAGTCAGAAGACACGATGCGTACAAGTATACAATACGACCTTGGTAGAAATACTGAAATATGGGAATGACGCAAAATAATATATTAAAGTTATAAAAATTTACAATTGTGGTTTCATAATGACATTAATGGGGGTTATTCACACGATGTAATGTTAACAGATGTATGCTAAATGAGAACTCTATTTTCTGTGTTTGTTAAATTGTATGCATGCAAAAATGGGGCGGTTAGAGAAACCTGGCACAATTTGAATCATCATATTCGTTTTTCTCAGCAAAAACTACAATAAAATATCCGTGTGCCATTGTAAATTATCATTTTCACTCCGCCCTCATATATATATATATATATATATATATATATATATATATATATATACATAGGGGGTTTTACAACCGGTCTGCCATACTTTGGAGGGTGATATCGAGTAAAAAAAGTTAATACAACATCGGTGCTATTTCCAACCGTTGCGGAGCTACGGACGTTTTAAGGTGCAAGGAAAAAATAAACAAGAGTATTAATCTGATGTATTTATTGCTACATTTTATGAGATACACCTTATAAATGTTCAAAATATCCGCCTTGGTTTTCGGTTCACAGCCTTGCTCGTTCCAAACAAAAGTCCACTGCCTATTGAATCATTTCGGGGTGTTCTCGTATGTAAGCAGCGGCATCCATATTCCGACGCAAGACTTCCTCTCTCGTTTGTACTTTGGTCTTGTAAACCATCTCTTTTATAAGGCCCCATAAAAAGAAATATAACGGGGTTAGGTCCAGAGATCTCGGGGGCCACGATAGTGGACCAACACGACCAATCCAACGATTCCCGTACCGCTGATTCAAGTAATCCGTAACATGACGACCAAAATGTTATGGCGCCCCATCGTACTGAAAGAACATCCTGCGCCTTGTCTCCAAAGGCACGTCCTCCATCAAAAAGCGGCAATTCGTTCGTCAGGAAGTTCAGATAAATATCAGCAACAAAACGAACGGTCCAATCAGCTGATCTCCAGTTACACCGCACCAAACATTCACCGAGAATCGATGTTGAAAGTTTCCTTCAACGATACCGTGCGGATTAATTAATTATCGGCGGACCACAAGTGGGAATTTCGTCTATTGTAAATTCCATTAAGAATAAATTGTGCTTCATCATTAAACAGTATGCGATTAAGAATTTGGCGATGCATAACCATCCACTGGCAAAATTGAACACGTTTATCGTAATCATCCGGTTGAAGAGCTTGCACACGTTGCAAATGATAGGGATACAAACTCTCATCATGTATGGTTCGCCATACACGCGATGCAGATTCGCCAATTCGTCTAGAAATCTTTCGAACACTGGTAGTTGGGCTACGTTGTACTAGGTCCAGTATGCGCTCCTCCACAGCAATGGGCCGTCATGCTACATGTTCTTGGTTACGTGGAACAATTGTTCCTGTTTCTCTTAATCTCTGGTGTGTGTCACTAAACACTTGCCTGTTCGGAAAACGTCTTCGATATTCCTCAACTGCCGCTCTGCTGTTACCATCACAGAATTCATAAATGAAATGGATATCACGTATTCATTGGGTGTGAACTGTTGATTCATTTTGATTGTTCGCCTTAGCGCAACACAGTTTCTCGTACCACAGATCAGAACAACTGAAAAAAAAACTGAGGATTAGTAGTGGTAACTTCGTTAACCGAAATTAACACCAGTGCTGCCATCTATCTAATTACACACAAGTAGGGATTTGTTGTTTACATATCTTAAAACATCCGTAGCTCCACAACGGTTAGAAATAGCACTTACATTGTATTAATTTTTTTACTTGATATCACCCCCCCAAATCACCCCCCAAATCACCCCCCAAATATGGCAGACCGGTTGTGAAACACTCTGTGTATATATATATATACTGTATATAATTGCAAGGTATACAGTTATTTAGAAATTTAAACAGATTCTTGCTCGAACAAAAAGAGTTCAGATTTTGATTTATTTAAACTTTCGTTCTCTACATTTTTTCGTCTTTATGGAAATAAAGAATTTAAGGGAAATTTAAACCATCACATACCATTGTTGACAAAAGTAAATAGACATCTTTGGTTTGTTTCCATAGTTTTTGATTTGATAATAAAAGTCAATAAATAATAACAGATTTATTGAATCAATATATTTAGAATCGTGTTGCTTTCCCCTTTGCAGTCTGGAAAGCCGACACACATTCTGTCATTCCATTGATAAGCTTTGCCATTTCGTTCTTGAGGACAAATCGTGGTGTTTATTTACTTTTGTTAACCCGATACAGATATAACGTTCATTTGTGTCTGAAGTACACCCACGCATTAATCTTCCGGACGGTCGTTTCTAAGATTAACCCTTTCAGGATGTTGTACTCGTACGCGGCAGCTACGGTTCGTTTACGTTACGTTAGGGGCAAAATGAACACTGAAGGGGTTAAAACCGGGCAATAGCAACCTCACGAAACAGTCAAATACTTCACCTGATTTTAATTCATTCTTTGATAGTGATTGCATATTTAAATCGTATAGATCGGACTTTTGAATCAACTTGACTGCATTCATATCAATGTCGCAGATACAAAAAAAATATTATATTTCCCAAAGGCTACATTGCACCCAGAAGAATTTTAAGGTCAGGCAGATATAATTTTTAAGTCATTATTTGATTTTTGTCATGACTTCATTTTAGCTTCATTTTAACTTAAAAAAAATTTCCCACGAGCTTACACTATGTGACCTCATTTTTTACATCAAATGGACATCATTATTTTGTTCAGTGTTTACATTTGCCAAAACGAAATAAAAACACGTAGAAATGTCTGGACAAGAATAATTGCAGCCTTTTTTAACCCTTATACTCTACCCTGGGTATTGGTGTACTCCAGTATCTGGGTATTGCTAGCGTAATGTTTATAATGGGTAAGGAGTAAGGGTTAAGGAGAACTTGCAGTACCAGATTTTTGACATATTCTCATCCCTTTTCTGTTCAACTCTCTAATGCAAGGTTTAATAGGTATTCTCAATGTTTCATCTACTCAACCGATCAACTCTGGAAAAACCTTCCTCAATCCATCTTTCCTCCTATCTATGACCCAATCTTCCAAACGCAGAGTCACCAAGTATCTCGAAAACTCTGGACCTTGATTTCAGCTCTCTTCTTCTCCTTCTATGGTGTGTGTGTGTGTGTGTGTGTGTGTTTGCAGGCGTTCGCCCTTGACCCCCTCCCTCCTGTATAAAAAAAAGACAGCCAAGCTTGAGAATAACTTGAGAAAACTCGCTTAGAATATGGGCCCAAAAACTACTTGTTAATCTACAGAAGGAACTGACAATCCTAAATAATGTTTAGTTAATAACATTAAAAAACCAACTAGATAAATTCCTAACCCAAAGCCCCTGACTAACCATGTGTGGCACGTCTCTTCTTCATCACTTCTTATGCATAAGTGAAGAGGAATACTTCCGAAGGGTTGGTCACAGGGTGATCCTGAACATTTGGTTGAAAACAATTAGTATCATACAGTTTATATACAACTACAATATTAACATCAAATTAACGTTAACGGATTTATTATTATTAATAATTATTATTATTATTTTATTGTATATAATGTTCATGAATTGAAGAGCAAAAAGGGAAAGTCTGCGACTTGTTATGTAACTGAAGTGGTATTTAGTGGTATAATAACAATTTGTAACAAATTGGATATTAATTTTTCATCATTTTTATATAAAGTAAAAATTAAATTTTATAATTATTTTTAATGATTTCATTAAAATATTTTATCTAATTTTCTTTTTTATTTTTTCTCTATAACGTAAAAAATTTAATTTTTGAAATTTAAAAAATATTCCAATTATCACAAAAGAATGGTAATTATTATAATTGATAATTAAAATTTAGTTTAATTATTGTACAGTAATGAATGAGGAGTTGGAAACTATTTAGAATTACGGTAAAAAAGTTTACAGTTCCGGAAAAAAGTTCGATTGCAAGCATAAAACTTTTAAAAATCACAAAAAATTAATAATTGGTAATATTTTAATTTTCTTTGGGGTATTTTATTTTATTTTGGTCACAACAATAAATCGTAACAATTAAGCCGAATCATTACTGATTAGTAATTTCCAGTGGCGACTCGTGGTATAAATGTATGGGGGTGCGATTTCATAAAATTTATAATTTTTAGAATTGTAGTACATAAACAATCACATGGTGCTTCCGTACGGTACTTATATGTCAAAAGAAGCCATAAATTTGTATTAAAACAATATTTTAATAAAATATAAAAATAATTGTTGAATAAATTTGACTATAATAAATTTGACTATAATAATGTACCACTGTACGACAACACGGACTCACAATAGGCTAGTGCGAATCCAACTGCCGCTCACAAGAGTACTGTACTTGTATTAACATATGCGGCTATGCCAGACGTACAATTCTAGTTAATTACAAATAAGTAATAATTTTAATAAAATACATATAAATGGCTTATATCATTATTACTGAAGTAACTATTAGTAGAAATAAAGTTATTATAAAAAAAATTCGCGATTGTACTTATATTTTCATTACAACAGTAAAATATAATTTATATTTACTTGAGCGAAAAATCTATCGCTCCATTCGGCTGCAATATTATTTTGTATTCAAACAGCAGTACGCTGTTTGAAGCTATGCTATAAGTTTAGAATATTATGTACTGTATGAAGGCTTACTCAAAATGCCTCATGAATCATGATATGCCACATGAATTTTTAAAATATATTTCAAGAATATTTATTTTAATATCTTAAAATTAATATATTTTTTATCTGTTAAATTAATATTTATCGTTTCAAGCAAGGGGGAGCGACCGCTCCATCGCTCCTATACGCCAGTCGCCACTGGTAATTTCTTATGCTTTTTAGCAATTGTTCTGTTTCTAGGTGAACTTTTTTCCGAACTATGCATAAATCACCTTTTGGCAATGATTTTTAAAGTTTTTGCAGATACATGATGATAAATAATTAGTGATGTTACATAAACGTCACATTTAAACGTTTTACAAATGCTCTCGTCTGACACAATGATTATAATGTTTTGGGTTGTTTAATCTCCTTCGTAGCGGATAAGGTCATATATGACGGAGGGAACCTCCGGCTTTACGTCGGATCCAAACCACTACTCCACCAAAGAAGACCCATGCAGAGAAGCTCCTTAATAGTTGACATTTGAAGTTCCGGCTGAGAATCGAGCACGAGATTTTCAGAGGAACTTTTCAAAGCTCGGCTCTCTACCATTATACAGAGAGTTGACAAAAGTAAATAGACACCACAATCATTGTCCGCAAGAACAAATGGCAAAGTTTATCAAAAGGAGTGCAGAACATGTGTCGGCATTACGTATACAAAGGGGAAAGCAACACGATTCTAAATATATTGATTCAATATATTTATTATTATTTATTGACTTTTATTATCAAATCAAAAACTATGGAAAAACCAAAGATGTCTATTTACTTTTGTTAGCCCTCTATACGCTATCCTAGCGGATTCTGTTTTGTTTAACATTTGCTGCAAAACTAAAGAATCAACTGATATTTTTTAAATAATAATGATTCCTCGATATATTCAAGTACTTATATATAACCTTTAACCTTTGGTTAGCTTCCGCCCGAATTGTTCATTCTGACGAAGGTCAAGCTTTTCACTCCACCCTAGACCAACAATTTAACGTGGAATCCGAACCACGCCCCATCAGCAGCCCAACGTCTTACCCACTAGGCCACCTAGGGTACCCATTTATCTACCAACCACTTTCTTTATTGTGTGGAAGGATGAACAGCTGGGTTTTTCTGCGCGCCGGCTGCCGTCGGGTCTCGAACCCGGGGCCAATGGTTTCGTAGTCAGCGACGCTAACCACCACACCACCGAGGCGCATTATATATATATATACGTATATATATATTACTTACTTAATGATTCCTCGATATATTCAAGTACTTACACACATATATATATATATATATATATATATTACTTATATATATTACTCATTACTATATTACTCATTACTATATTACTCTTGTTACTCCGATTAAATGATTTCCTAAGGACATCTAATCAGTTTGGTTTTAAAAGGTCCCACTCAACTGATCTGTGTATCTATGTACTTAAAGAAACAATATCTAAATACATTGCCAGTAATTCAACTATTTATAGTTGTTTCCTAGATATAAGTAAGGCATATGATAGGGTGAACCACAATATTTTATTTAAAAAACTAGAAAACAGGAAGGTTCCCATATACATATTAAATTTATTGAAATTTTGTATTCCTACCAATCTTTTACCGTTAGGTGGGGCAGTGTACTATCCGAGTGTTTTGGCTCCTCTTGCGGGGTGAGACAAGGCTCCTTGCCATCCCCTGTGCTGTTTAATGTGTATATTGACGGATTAATTGCTTCACTTAATGAGGCAACAGTGGGATGTTGTATACTTAACACAAGGATAAATAACTTAGTTTTTGCCGATGATATGGTGTTAATAAGTCCCTCTGTTAAAGGTCTGGATCGGCTACTAAAAGTCTGCGAAGTGTATTCGCAGAAACATGATATTCTTTTTAATGTTACAAAAACTAAGGTCATGCACTTTCACCCTAAAAGCTGTAAGCAGCTAGCTGATATTAGGTTTAAAATGAAAGGTGAAGTAATTGAGGAAGTACAAGAGTTTAAGTATTTGGATCAAACTATTACCAGCTCCTTGAGTGATGACTCGGATATAAGAAAATAATCTCGAATCCTTTATGCTGAAGCGAATATGAATATAAGGAACTTTCGGTTCTGTACAAGTGAAGCTAAAGACACTCTCTTTCGTACTTTCAGCAGTAATATTTACGGCAGCAAATCTGGGTGAATTATAAAAAAAGGTTCTGGCAGAACCCTAAATTTGCTGTACAACAGGTCTTTTAGACTCTTACATAAATTACCCCCGACATGCTCAGCTTCACAAATGTTTGCTACCCGCAATGTCAATACAGTCTCATGCAAAGAATTAAAAAATCAACGAACCCAATTATCCAAGCTCTCCATGAGTCCTGCCGTTTGTCCTCTCTAAGCTATGGAATTCTTGGTACGAAAACGTCTGTCTGTAGCTCCACTTAACTTCGACATTACTGTACTATTTCTAATCAACTGTATATATTTCTACCATTAGTATGTGAACTGTCATTGTATTAATAATATTTGCCATATGGACTATAGTCTGCCAATAAACCTTTTTCATTTTTTCATTTTCATTTTCATTTATATATACATATATAAATATATATATATATATATATATATATATATATATATATATATATAAAAGCTTTACTTCACAGTTATTTGAAAGCCCGAATAAAAACAAATAAAATTAATTCCTAATTCCTAAATTATGTGAAACTATTTAAAAAACATTTTATATACGTGTTAATTTAACATTAATATATAAAACTTTCGGATACGATAATAATACAATAAACTAAATTACTGTAATGAGGAAATCCATGCGTGCATAATTCATTACCTTTATTAAAAGTAATGGAATACAATACAATACAATAGTATGTTCTGATAATGGCATACGATATGATAAAAATGGACGTTCGACAGGAAGCGCGCTTGAAAAAGAAATGGCATCTTAACCCTTTACTCAACAGAGGTCTTTTCCGAGACTGAATAAAATCTTCTGGCGTTAGCCAGAACAAAATCAGTAAAGTTAACATTGTGCGCTAAAGGGTTAAGAGACGTTTGCTTAACCCTTTACTGCACAGAGTTTTTTTCCCCCGAGATTGGATAAAATTGTCTGGCATTAGCCAGAACAAAATCACTAAAATTAACACTGTGCGCTAAAGGGTTAACACGTTCATCAAACATACCCTGACCAGCGAACATCGTCTAATTGGACAAAACTTAGAATCATTGCATAATTATGACCCAAAATACACATCCATTAAAAACTATCTGGCGAGAAACAAAATAACGCTGCTGAAGTAAAACTTTTAGAGTTGCCACGCTCAAACCCGACATGTATCCCGTCCCAAAACTTATGGAAGTATCTAAAAACAAATTATGGCTAAAGAAACACCAAGAAAGCGAGACTCATTATGGATTGCTATACGAAGGTGTCAGACAAAAGATCATCGATGTTGCGCAGTAATTAAGACGAAGAAAGGATATACTAAATATTGATTATATATTTTTGATTTGTACGGATTTAATTTGTAACGTTATTTGTATATAAAAACACATTTCATTGAAATATTTTTGGTTTTATCTTTATTATTAAAGTAAAATTTTCAGTGTGTGTGTGTGTGTGTAAAAATGAACAATGAATAATTCTTATAGTCATATATTCTTATATTAATTTTTGCATGTAGAGTCCAAACTCGCGTAACGCTGTCTGTATATGAAACGCAAGTTCGGATAACAAAATTTATTTTCTTTCTACTTTATTTTTGCTGAATAATTCACTAGGCAACAAATTTCAACTTTTTTTTGTTACAGACACGTGAACTACTGATTCCTACTAAAGCGCTGATGCTGATTTCAGATCTGATATCAAAATTTCTCTATCACGTCCAGATTTTGTGTAACCGAAAACCCCTATTTTTCATTTTTTTTCTCACCCGCTTCTATTACGAAAGCCGTCTAAGCTACTTTTCCGTGCCACGTTTTATGTTAAGCATACTTAAATAATTAGTGAACAGGGATGTCTTTCCTCCTTTATTCTGGCTTAAGACAGACAGCGGAATTCCGCTGGCGGAGTTACCACCCCTGCGCCCAACCATCCACCCAAAGCGCGTTAGTATTTTGTTGTTACTACTGAAAGGCAAATTCCTGTTCTTAAGTGAAACTTTGGTGTGTCCTCTTCCTTTGTCGCTTGTAGGATGACGAGCTCTCCTTCTGCAGGAACCAACAATAATCTCCCATCATATTTGGGTTGAAATTACCTTGGTATCTGTTTTCCATAACTGAGATCTGTTGGTGGAAGCGCTCACCATGCTCGTCACTTACAGCCCCAAGGTTGGCCGGGAAGAAGTCAAGATGAGAGTGTAAAAAATGAATTTTCAAAGACATTCTGCATCCCATTATTTCATAAGATTTAAGCATGTTTTCTACGAGTTTACGGTGGTTTTCAGCTTTGTGGTTTCCAAGAAAATTTTTGACAACTTCAACGAAAGATGTCCATGCTCCTAGTTCATTCTCATTTAGGTTAGATGGAAACGATGAGTCGTGGATGACACTGCGGATCTGTGGTCCAGTGAAAACTCCAGCTTCTAGCTTAGCATCTGTCAATATTCCTTTGAATTTATCCTTTAAATATTGGAAACCACTACCTTGATGATCCATACCCTTCACGAAATTTTTCATAAGGCCAAGTTTAATGTGAAGTGGTGGAAGATGTACTTTCTGAGGGTCAATAAGTGCTGGGTGTTTCACATTGTATTTACCAACAACATGTTCAGTTCTAGATGGCCAATCATGTTTTTTGTAGTGGTTCTTGTCATCTCTGCTGTTCCATAGACACAAAAAGCACATATGCTTTGTGTAGCCCAACTGTAACCCAAGAAGTAATGATACAACTTTAAGGTCGCCACAAATATTCCATGTGTGGTCCTTATATTTGATGAGTCTTAGCAGCAGTTTCATCGATTCATAAGTCTCATTAAGGCCAGTGGCATGTGCTACAGGTATTGAAGGTTTTTCATTGCCGTTGTGCAGTAATACAGCTTTAAGGCTAGCTTTACTAGAGTCAATGAACAGTCTCCATTCTTTTGGATCATAGCGACAGCCAATCCCTTGCATCAGACCACTGATATCGTGGCAGAAACAAACGTTTTCTTCCTGTAAGTAAAATGATGAAAACTGCAAATGGCGATGGCGGAAATGGGAAACTTTAGTGTTTGGTTGGAGAAGATTAAATTCTTGAAGTCTTGAACCAAGCAACTCTGCCTTTTCTTTTGGTAATTCCAAATCGCGCACTAAGTCATTTAACTCCGCTTGACTTAACAAATGTGGGGAAATATTTGCATCTGGAACATATATGCCATCTTTCCCTGTTTCTATATCACTAGCAGAATCTTCAGATGAACTGCTGTCTGTTATCGTTGCTGGTGGAACTGGTGGTGGATTTGTTTCATCATGTGGTACTGGTTTCATTGCTGATTCGCAGTTTGGGTACGTGATCTTTGATTTGTTTTTCTTTGTGAAACCAGCAATCTTTGTCAAACAAAAATAACAATCATTGAAGTGATTTTTCGGCTCACGCCAAACCATGGGGACTGAGAACGGCATAGCTTTTCTTTTACCATTCATCCAAGCTATTAACATTGCATTGCACTGTGCACAGCAAATATGTGGTGCCCAGTCCCTCTGTTGGTCTCCTAACTTACAGTCAAAATAACACTTGTAGGCAAGTTTAATCTTTGTTGTTATGTTTCTACGTTGTGGCTTAGGTGTATATTGTCCACAGACAAAGCAGAAGTTGTCTGGGTGATTTACACAAGCACGTCTATTTGATGCCATTTTGAATTACCATACAATATCTGAAAAAACGTAGAAAGTAATTATTACGATGTGCAAAATAAAAAAAATACACACCGTAGTACAAAACAAATGCTATAAAAACACACAAGTCACCACAACCTGTCACTTGCTCATCAGCAGAGAGCTTCAACAACCGTTCTGCTTGACTGTCACGTAGCGACTGACCGTTGGGCCGTTGCCCGTTACTATGCTCTTGGCTCAGTGTTGCCAACTCGGGATAAATTTTATTTATCAAAATTGTTCGAATTTGTATATAGTTGGCAAAAAAAATTGCTTTAACCTTGAAAAGCAAGTTTCATATTACTGGCATTAAGCCGATTAAAACCAAAATCTGGACGTGGTAGAAAATTTTACTAAAAGTGATTTGCATTTTACACAAAATCTAGACGTGATAGAAAAAATCTAATTATAGATTTGAAATCAGCATACCGAAATTAGCTAGGAGCACCTATTTGGTCTTCTGTAACAAAATCTTTGTTGCCTAGTGATAATCAATGAAATATTTTTTTTTACATTACTTAATGTTTTTTTAGATTTAGCTTAATAATATAATCGTGTTAAATTCTGCAATGTTCATTTTCTTTATACATTCTCTCTTCATTGTAAAAGATGGGGTTTTATAACGAAATAGTGCGCGAATACGATAGGCATAGAGCGGCTGACGTTATTTATTTAGACTTTAAAAAAGTGTTCAATACAGTTCCGCATAGAAGATTAATTGCGAAGGTTAAAGCGCACGGTATACGCGGTCAGGTAGCTAACTAGTTACAGGAATGGCTTCGTGCCAGGAAACAGAGGGTCGTTGTTAATGGTAGGGAATCGGATGTCTAGATGTAGGTAGCGGAGTTCCTCAGGGATCATTGTTAGGCCCATTGCTATTCGTAATCTACATTAACGACATAGATGTAGGCTTGACCAGTAACGTGTCAAAATTCGCGGACGATACTAAAATAGGCGGCAAAGTTCTTAACGTGGGCAATAGAAATAGGCTCCAAGACGATGTAAATAGGATTATGGAGTGGACGGATAAATGGCAGATGTAATTTAATTAACGTAGACGAATGTAAAGTTTGCATATAGGTTCTCGTAACAATAATTACATGTACACGATGGACGATAGACAGTTAGCGAGCGTTGACGAGGAAGTAGATTTAGGTGTACGCGTATCTAAGGATTTAAAAGTTAGGAACCAGTGCCTGGAGTCCTGCGCAAAAGCTAATAGGATGTTAGGCTTCATAGCGCGTAATTTCGAATTTAAGTCGAAGAATATTATATTGTTCCTTTACAAGTCCCTAGTCAGGCCTCACTTAGAATATGCTATTCAGTTTTGGTGCCCGTATTTGCGTGAGGATATTGATAGGTTGGAAAGGGTTCAGCGACGCGCCACAAAACTAATTCCGTCACTACGCAACAAGTCTTACGAAGATAGGATTAAAGAGTTAGACTTGCATTCACTCGAGACTAGGAGATTAAGGGGGGAGCTTATTGAAGTTTTCAAAATCGTTAATAAAATCGATAACAAATTTTGACAAATTGTTCATTTTCGATAATAGCAATACTCGTAATAACGGATTTAAAATACGTGGTAGGCGTTTCATTACTAACATCTCTAAAAACTTTTTTACTTTTAAAGTAATTGATAAATGGAATAATCTTCCCGCGTTCACCGTGAACTCTACCAGCGTTAATATGTTTAAGAACCGTTAAGATAGGCATTTTAAAAATATTAACGTCGTTTAAAATAAAACAATTAACAACTGGAGTTCTGGGGGTGATAGTCGAGGTTTGAGTCTGTTGACGATTGATGCCAGCTTGTGACATGCCAGTGTGTGACATGCCAACGTGTAATATGCCAGCGTTAAATTTATATTATTAAAAAAAAATTTAAAAATTTTAAAAATTAGACTAACACGAACGTAGATGTAGCTCGTGACGTAAACTAACCCACTTTTTGTTATACTCTTACTTTTTTTCCCTCTCTCTCTTTCTCTCATCCTCTCTTAACTTGCATGTCTGTAGTTTGCATGGTATGACTGTGTTTCTTTGAGTTAAGACTGTGTTTGCATGGTTTGTAAGCGTTCCTATTTTACTTCTTTTCATCTTTCACCCCCTTTCCTATTCTCTTCAACTATTTTTCCGACTTGTCGGCAGTGGCCGGTGGATGATGATGATGAGTCTTTCTCTCTCTTTTTCTGAATGAATGTTAACCCACGAATGATAGGTTTTGCTACTTACTTAACCCCTTATTCTCTTCTTTTAACTCTCTATTCTCTTCTTTTAACCCACTACTCTCTTCTTTCTCTCGGGCTAACCTTAGAGTGGATCTTAGGGTCTTTGGCAGCCTTAGCTTCTGTAGATCTGTAGATGTCTTCCTTAACACTTAATTTTAAATTTTAAACATTTAATTTTGGTTCATATGCATGTTTAATTGTAATTCATAATAAAATGCATATTTCAATTTCCATTTTTAGTTAACTCGGCAGATCATGATAACATCAGATCTGTCAATGTAGGGGTTAAAATAAAAATATGGCTTCATCTTCAAATATCTTGCTTATCTGTCTAGACATTGTTACAGCTAAAATATTTACCTTATCTTGAAATATTTTGCAAAATAATTCAGCCATTTTGAGAATAAAAAATAAAAAAGGTCAGCATTAAATAATAATGATGTCAGCCAAATTTCTTTATATAAACGTGTAGAATTTCTCCAGTGATTATTCTGATTCTGATTCAGATTCTGATTTGTCTGATCTGACTTAGAGGCTGAGCATTACCTGTAATATTTTACTAGTAAACTACAGTAAGAGAATATCTTTGTCCTCTCCTTCGAGCCTTGTTTTCTTCAGAGAACTTAGTCTTAAAATAGAGAAAAATAATTTCCCGATACGCTACAAGAAGAATCGGGAAACCCTTAGCGAATTTAGTAAGCTTCACAGAATCCTCCAATCCCCTACAAGAAGAAATCGGAGAGTAATACAAGATAAACTAGTGCGATTCCCTACACGGTACCAGCTACTCCAAGGTAACAAATCCGTTGCTGCCATATATATATATATATATATATATATATATATATATATACACACAGTAGACGCCGGATTTAGTGTCCCCAGATATTGTGTCTCGCCGCTTATAGTGTCTCAAAACTAGGAAACAGTTACTTTTACATGGTAATTGCTTTGGATCGAGTGTCTCTGATTACGCTTATAGTGTCTATTTTCAGCTAGTATAGTCTACTTGGCAGCTCTAATTTACACTTGTATTTGTGATGTTGTGCTGTTTACAGGCTTACTAGATGGCCATGGAAGGAAAATGTTTTGTTTTAATGTAAAATGAACATAGTTTTGATGTTTCAGTTGAATTGTAAAAAGAATTTTAATGAGAAATTGCATAATAAAGGTGTTTATGTTGTAAATATTTTGATATACAGTACATATTCACTATTTTTAACCTTGCAACCCTCGAGAGACCAAACTATGGATATAGTGTCTCATTGGATATAGTGTCCTTTTGGCTTGACACCGAGTGGGACACTATAAACGGCGTCTACTGTATATATATATTATATATATATATATATGAATAGAAATGAATTATGAGTGAAAATGAAAGGAAACTAAACATTGAAAAGCCTCCAATTTTAAATTTAAAAAAAAAATGTGCTTTCGAAAGGCAAAAGCTTTCACTGAAAGAGGACAAACTTAAGTGAAAGTGCCGATTTTGTCACAAACTTTATTTACAATCCTTTGAATCAATATTTGAAACAAGTTATTGTTGTTTCAGCAAACATATACAGAATAAAAAGTACAGACAGACTAGAGGATAAAGAGAGAGAGAGAGAGAGAGAGAGAGAGAGAGAGGAGATAAAAAATACATAATTTTAGAAGTAGTATATATATATATATATATATATATATATATATATATATATATATATATACTGTATATATACTGTATATATATATACTGTATATACCTTTTAGCAAAAACCGACCTTTTTTTGCAACGGAAGTAAATTTATCCACGAAACTTTATCAACTTGACCTGGAACAGGAACTGAAATGGAATTTAAGAAGTAACATATGGAATTGGAATTGAGAGTTTCCATTCATCAATTTTTACGCTCATATTTTCATTTTCCATTCAAATTCCAGGTAATTTCATTTTAAGAGTGCTAAAGATAATTTGAAGAACAGAAAGATGGGTAAGTGATACCCAAAATCAAAGAATTATGATTAAAGAGATTCTTTTTTAAACATGCTTTGACCCGTTTTTTTTTCTTTCAGAGAATGCACTATTGTAGAACAACAAGTTTTTCTGAAATTGATCATTTACAGCACGAAAATGAGATACTGATAATATGTTGACAACAGCAGTAAACAGTTCACATTTTTATTTGTGGTAACGCTAAAAAATCCAAAATATACATTTGAGCCCGACATTAATTTGTTGTGTATAGGAGTGTATAGGATTTCACATCTCAGTTACAATATCCTTTCATAATACACTTTGGTACACGGATAAAATTTAGCGAATCATTTCAGTTAAAAGTTTAGTAAAGCATTTGAAAATATATTCAGTAAGAAAATTTAAGATAATTTCAGTCAAACAGATGAATAAGTACAGGGTGTGTATAATGTAACGCGAGTGAAGAGACAAATCCAATTTGAATTATATTAACGCGAGTGAACATGGACGAGTAATATTTATTACGTGTACTTTATAACAACTGTATATTCGATAGCAAGGTTTATAAGAGGTGTTTAAAATGGTTTTTAAGAGTTAAAAAACAAGTTGAAACTATTTTAAACCAGTTCGAATTGGATTTGTCTCTTCACTTGCGTTACTTTATACGTACCAATTATACCAATTAAACCAATTACACAATTCAATTCAATTCAGTTCAAACACTTTATTCAAAAAGAATTGAAGTGACAGAGTTTTACAATTTTTAGATATTTGTTATGATATTAATATATTCGCAGTACTCTCAGCTGAGTAGGTCCTTAGAACCATGGAGTCTTTTTAGGCAAAATTAATGGTATTTAGTTTATTTATTAATATAAATATGGTGAAAGTAGCAAGTAATAATAATAGAGACAAATAATAATAATAATAATAATAATAATAATAATAATAAATGCAATAAAAAGGTTACAGATCTTTTCCGTTTCATGTACTGTTTCCGATTTTGTTGAAAATAAGAAAATTAATGTAGATTTTTACGCTGATTTGAAAAAATGTAAATCCTGTTTTGGAGAAATGAGCGGTTCAAAAGTTAGGTTAGGTTAGGTTAACTGAATGCCCGGTTAGGTCAACTGAATGCCAGGTTAGGTTAATTGAATACCCGGTTAGGTCAACTGAATGTCCTTGACGATTGGTTAGGTTAAGTTGCGATATTTTCGTTAAAACTAACGAAAATATCAAGACTTAACCAATCATCAAGGGCGTACAGTTGACCTAACCGGGCATTCAGTTCACCTAACCGGGTATTTAGTTGAACTAACCGGGCATTCAATTAACTTAACCGGACAGAAAAATAACGGTCGAAATCTATTCACACAAATACTTAGTGACATAAGCCAATATTACTAAAGAATACAATAACTCTCGTATTAGTTTTCAGTTGTATTGTTATAGTTTTTGACCTAATACAAAATTACAATAACAAACATAACTTTTGAATCGCTCATTTCTCAAAAAAAAGACATTTTTTTTAAATCAGCGTAAAAATCTACATTAAATATCGTATTTTCAACAAAATCGGAAACAGTTCATGAAACGGGAAAAGATCCAAGTTTATAAAATGTTACATAATTTCAAATTAAATGATTTATTGTAGGCTATATTTAGTAGAAAAAATTACGTAAAACGGTTTAAGTGGCAAGTAATAGCAATGTGACAGCAGAAAATAATAATAATAATTATCATTATTATTATACCTTCAAACAGGCAAACAACAGGACTCGAATAATGAATTACGTCACTTAAAGTATAAGATCCTAAATTCCTCCAAAATACCAATCAACAGAAACTCCAAAATAAACGCTGTGAGTCTTCTGTCTGTTTGTTATTACTCCATTCCGTTTTCATCTCATACCATTTCTGTTTTGTCCATTTATGGGAATTCCCTCTCGTTCCTCTCATTATAAACTTTCTCACTCTGCAACAGGAAAAGTCAAGCGGATTAACATCGGGGAGAGAGAGAGAGAGAGAGAGAGAAGAGAGAGAGAGAGAGAGAAGTTTTAAGACCGCTAAATGTGTCCTAAGGATTATTTTATTGTTCATTGTTTTACTTTATTGTTTTGTTTATTGTTTATTGTTTGTTTCTCTCTCTCTCTCTCTCTCTCTCTCGCTGCCATTGGTACCTCCTCGGTATGGGCCGCAAGGCCTTTTGAGGTACTTCTTTTCCTTGTAACTCCTTGTAACTCTCTCTCTCTCTATATATATATACAGTATATATAAGTAGTATAGCCGCAAAAGGGGAGAGTGCAAGAATGTTGCAGGTTATTATGTAATGTTGCAAAGGGGGGTGGGGTTGTTGCAAAGGGGGTGGGGGTTGTTGCAAAGGGGGTGGGGGTTGTTGCAAAGGGGGTTGTTGCAAAGGGGGTGGGGGAACTTGGAGGCGGCGTTATCCCCCAAGAGAAAGGAGGAGAGAAAGGAGGAGAGGTGTTCACCTGGCAGGAGCCAAGTGCACATTAAGACTTCAGCCGAGTTGGCGTTGTTTTATAGGCTCCTAATCAGCCAGTTGGCTTAAATGGCTTGAGTTGCCAGATACCGCGATACCATTGTATACATTATTATAGACTTCTAATCAGCCAGTTGGCTGTAAATGGTTGTCAGATACCTCTTTTTAGCAGTATTATTGCATGCATTATTATTATATACGCCTAATCAGCCAGTTGGCTGTAAATGAGTTGCCAGATAGCGCCATGTATTCCGAAAACAGAGTTGCCAGATACCATTGTATACACTATTATAGACTCCTAATCAGCCAGTTGGCTTAGAAGGCTTAAATATTGCCAGATACCTGTTGTATACATTATTATATTTCGAATACCGGTAGTAGAAGGCATAACAATAAACAACATTGCATCATTCTTTTTATTATAAATATATAGAAAATAAATATACATTTGAGGAATATGCGTATAACAGAAATATATACACACAATTATGGATATATATATATATAAAACAAAATATACATTTCATATACACCAATAGAAATATGAACATAACAGTACAGGAGAAATATACACACACACACAATTATGGTGATATATAAAATAAAATATACATTTCATATACACTTCAATAGAAATATGTACATAACAGTACAGGAGAAATATCACGCAAAATATATATATATATATATATATATATATATATATAATATATATATATATATAATCATGCGGGTTGCTTCTACAGAGCTTCAATTTAATATTTAGGAGAAATCCAATGACAAGGAGAAGTGTAAATGCCATGAAAAGTCTTCTTTAATGCGCAACGTTTCGAGCAATACGCTCATCTTCAGGCTGTATGATAACAATGTGAAATTAAAATCAATAATTGAATGAAAAACAAGACAAAGAAAATTTCTATAACCTATTCATAAAGGCAAATTTTAAAAGACTGAAAAAAGAGGGTTAAATTCTAAGTTATACAGATTTACATATAAAATTAAGAAGCTATTTTTAAATACATATAGTAAATGTGAAATTAATACACTGGAAAAATTAACAATAGTACACTGGAATAATGAAACTAACTAACCTTTCCCTGTAAACTGATGTAGTAATAGAATCACCGTTTTTCGAAATTAAAAGATCTAAAAAGGGAAGGGAGCCATTTTTCTCAGTTTCCATTGTATACGTTATATTGGGGTGCAAAGAATTTAGGAAGTTAAAGAATTGTTGCGCTTGTACCGCATTATCAAAGACAGCTATCGAATCATCAACGAAGCGTCGATAGAAAATTGGCTTGAGATGAGTGGGAGATTGACTAAAAATTACACTTTCTAAATGAGTCATAAAAAAAATCAGCTGCTAACGGTCCGACAGGTGATCCCATCCCTACACCATCAATTTGTTGGTAAACCTTATTGTTGAAAGTAAAATAGCATTGTTTGAAGACCAATTCTAAAAGTTCCTCATTTAGAAAGTGTAATTTTTAGTCAATCTCCCACTCATCTCAAGCCAATTTTCTATCGACGCTTCGTTGATGATTCGATAGCTGTCTTTGATAATGCGGTACAAGCGCAACAATTCTTTAACTTCCTAAATTCTTTGCACCCCAATATAACGTATACAATGGAAACTGAGAAAAATGGCTCCCTTCCCTTTTTAGATCTTTTAATTTCGAAAAACGGTGATTCTATTACTACATCAGTTTACAGGGAAAGGTTAGTTAGTTTCATTATTCCAGTGTACTATTGTTAATTTTTCCAGTGTATTAATTTCACATTTACTATATGTATTAAAAATAGCTTCTTAATTTTATATGTAAATCTGTATAACTTAGAATTTAACCCTCTTTTTTCAGTCTTTTAAAATTTGCCTTTATGAATAGGTTATAGAAATTTTCTTTGTCTTGTTTTTCATTCAATTATTGATTTTAATTTCACATTGTTATCATACAGCCTGAAGATGAGCGTATTGCTCGAAACGTTGCGCATTAAAGAAGACTTTTCATGGCATTTACATTTCTCCTTGTCATTGGATTTCTCCTAAATATTATATATATATATATATTATATATATAATATATAAACACAAATCAATAGAAATATGCGTATAATCGGGGAAATGTCAAGCAAAATATAAATACAATTCACTTTTTTTTCAAAATACTAAACTCGGTCTTAATCGAGTTTACAATTACATCATTATTGCTCTGCATTAAGCAGTATATGCGGCTTAATAATATTTCACCGCTTAAAGTATAGGGAAACCTGTACTCGATATGAAGAGCTTTCATATCGTTCAGTACTATTTTTGTTCCCACTTTACAACCGGTTGGTAAGTCGTCTTTAAACACGTCTAGAATACAATCAAAAGCACGCACAAAGAGTTCATCGTTAGCTACATTATTAAACACAAGTTTATAAGAACGCTTTTCCAATCGAGGGTTTATTTCTACCGACTCGAGCTTATCAATCGTGAACTCACTCAACATAGCGGCAATTGAAATAATCTTCTAAATCGTTACGACAACTTCGCGCTATATAAAGAAATAGTTCTTCAGGGTGAACGGTGTAGGTGAGCTCAGCCTTGTACCGATCAATTGCTTTGTACCAAAGTTCATGGTATTTCAAAGAGTCTAAACTTTTTAAATAAACATCCAGCACTAGACCATTCTCACCAGTCCTACACTCGGTAAACCCATCGAGCAGAGCGGTGTATGCGTATTCAAGTACTGTATCAAAATAAAGCATATCCGTAACACGCGCGTCTAATATAGGTTTCAGTTTACGGAATCCGACGATTTCAAACATTCTGTCGAGGATGAAACGGTTTCGCGTAGGAATAAGAGCGTTATTATCAGAAGCATTCTTCCACATCAGCCTTATATCAATGCACGGCCGATCGTTATTTATACACAACGTACATACAACGGCGTATGAGGGTGCGTCACTAATCTGCTCTCTTCTTGTACCTACGTTAGCAGGTATTTTATAACGATCTTCACTCCACTTCTCAACTATCACAAAGATTCTATTCATCTCCTCGATACTTAAATAAACCCGTTTGTTTGTCGGTCTACATTCCGTTTCCAGTACATAGCTAATGGTACCGGAATTACGCCTGAACACGCGCAACGATTTCGTCACGGACACATCGTACGAGGCGTTGAGAATGCTGCTCAAAGGAAGTTCCATCGTTCGAAGAGCGCACGTCCATCGGCTCAAGCTCTGAGATAACTATGAGCCGTGTGAGGCACAGGCAGGAATGGTTCGACGGGCGGCTGACTCGATGCTACGTGAATGGGCTTGTTCCGCGAGTCGAATTGTTGTACCGGTACAAGAATATCCCTACCAGCCTACGCACCAGATATTTTGGATAAGAACTAGGAACGTTTTACTAAACATCTCCGCACTCCGGCGCACTATTTGAGAGGAACATATGTTCATATTTTTCATTTCTGCCCATCAAACGATACTCGTCTCTAAACTCTGTTAAAAATTCACGCAGGGCACTAGCCACAACCTCACTACGAACCTCATCATGATATACGTTAATATAGTGATAAAAATACTTAAGATTGTCCATGATCACGAGATTCACATTTCCAGTCGTAGGGTATGAGTAATCGACATGGTGTAGCATGACGTAATACCGCTTGTCACACCACCCATCAGCAAGACTCATTATTCATACCTGCTGCTTCTCTTCTGCACGCGTTGTTTCTTTTACTTCACGGTGTATGTGAGACTTTATAAAGTTTAGCTCTGCAGTATACTTCAGCACATCGTCTGTGCAACGAAAGCCTTCAACGGTCTCACCAGAACATCCGTAGAGTATTTGTACATCTTGGAACTTCGCACAATCCAATGTGTTTTTAAAAGAGGCATAGGAGGGATGAATAGGAAGTTTTTCGGTATCCACCACATCCTGGCACTTTACTGAATACCATTTCGTAAACGTTGTACAAGCAATATTAAAGGTAGCCATTTGAATACACGTCTGATCTGAATACACGTCTGATCTCTCGGGCTTACTGCGGTCGACTGACCACGCAGGGATTCCCAGATAGTAGCATGACTCACGGTCTTACAGTGGGCGGAGCTTAGAACATTCACCTACACACACACACACAACACACACACACACACACACACACACAAAGGAGAAAGTGAAACGCTATTTGAAACATGATTTATTTAATAAACGATATTCATTATTCAAGTTATATATATTTACAAATACGATTTAATAAACGAGATATTCAAGTTATATATATATATATATATATACATATATAAATAGATACGATTATATACAAGACGTGTGAGTTAGAAGCATCATTGGTATCCAAAGGGTACGGTATCATAGGTACCAGGTAACTGGTAACGTTTCCTATAGGTGTTACGGCACACCATCGTACCCCTAAGTTCCTTCACGCCCCCAGCTTCTGCGCCCGAAAATTGTGGGTGCCTACAATTAGTTGGTGAGGTTGTTCATCCAAACATACTAGATCCTTCAACGACTCAAAGTTAACAACCTCCCGATTCGCATGGTTGAGCGTAATACCCTTTGCCTTCACGATATATTTCATTTCATCCCCCACCCTGACCCGTACCCCATAAGTCTTAGGTCCTGTTGAGGCAAAAGAGTCGCGTATGCGTTGTCCCCATACTCATCCTTGATCTCATCAGTGAGCTCACCGAGGAACTCCCCAATAGTGGGCATGTATTCACCCTCCCTCTCTGTGAATATCACGCTATCTGTATCGGCATACAATACTCTCCGCCCAAGAGAATGCATTAGACCCCAAAGTTTTATACGGGCGTAGGCTGTTGTGAAGCTGGCCACAGGTATGTTTGTAACCCTTGAGGTATCTGTGGCAAATTCAGTGTTGTTGTACTTTATTACGTAAGTATTACCTACATTTACGATCTCCATGACCTCTTTATCGGGGGCATTAGCATAATCCCAGACATCGCTATAACTTTGTGCCAAATGAATGCTCCCTCTGCCGGTATTCTGCGCAAATTTTCCCCATAGACTGTTTAGACACAACTTTGCACTAAAGCGCTTGCCAGGATTCTTTACAATTTGGACACGATCAAGTTGTATACCTTCGCGGTCGCGGTAACGTTGAATATAGGCAGACTTTTCATCTTCGGTATCAACTCCTCGCGGATACCCTGATGCCTCAACCTTATCCTTCAAAAGGTGTTTATATATGGTGTGAAAAGGTTGGGTAGCTTCTGAAACCTCCACACCTCATGTATCTTCAGTATTCTATAACCATGGCGCACGGCTAGGGCCAACTCAGGACTTGTATATACGCCTCTGATCTTACGCTGGTGGGGTATATGGTTACATTCGCCGTTATCCTCTTCCGCGCACTTCACGCACAGGGGAAACATGAGCTTGTCGTCGATAACGACAGGTAAGATCGGCATCCATAAATTGCGTGGGGGGAGTACGTCTACGAAAGAGATCCCAAGTAACGATCATTCAAATTTTTTGAAAATTCATTGATGGATGGTAGGCTAGGCCCCACCAGTTTCTCAGGAGCGCCCACGGGGTACGGATTGCTCTTCATCACGTATGGGTATAAAGAACAGAAATCGTAGTAATGGAGCTTCACGCCCTCCGTAGGTGGGAAGTATAGTCTGAAAGGATTTGTACGTCCTCCAAACAAGCTATCACCACATTTGAGAGGATCCAGCACCATTGAACGCTTGATCGCTTTTATTTCCTCACGGTACACCTCGTCTGTCTCCATCTGTGCATCATATTCATGCTCCCACAAGACTTTGTGAGTGAACTGTGATCCTATAAGTTGATCGCGGGTGCGGGTCGATGCAAGACAGTCGGCAGGAGAACTACCGTTGATATCTCCGGTGACTCCGCACTCAGGAGGGGGCATCCATGCCACCAGCAACCGTTAAAGGAGTACACAGTCTTCACACCAGTGACACGGTTTTCACTTAACCCATCAACCCAAAAAACACGTCCATTAATCTTAATGGGTACTTCACCCGTGTTGCGGGCGTGCTTTATGTATACACCTGTCTGTTGCTGTAGGTGTATGAGCCAGTAAATAGCCTTGTGCCCGTAACTGCGGGGATTGTTTCGGTGAATAATGGCTAAGGTGTCTTTCGGCATGAAGTTATTCTTGAACACCGTAAAACATAATGATGCGATGGTGGTTGCGACTTGCAGTGGATCGCATTTGAAACGGACTATGTACATCCTTTTAAAGGCCTGGAAACATACTCTAAGCACGCGCACATCATTCACGCAATAACGCTCACATTCGTCAGCTATATTATAAGGGTTACTTTCATTAAAACTGTCGTAGTATCGATCAAAGTCTTCACGTTCATCCATGCAGTCAAAATAATGTTTGGGGGGTGGTGGGCCTACGTAGTTTAAAGTCTCGCTGGTGAGGAAAGTGTATGGGAAGTATCCTTTGGAAACTTCAGCTGCTACTCCCATCACCTTGGGTAGCTTTGCTAATTTACAAGGTGTGAATAATAAAGTATCTTTAAATTGTACATTGCCTCTTATCTGCATCTGTATTAATTTGTTGCCTCTTTTCAATGGATCACCTGTAAATATCTCAGAGGATTCGTGTTCAAGCAACTCCTTATAAAGGAACTGCGTGTCAAACTTTGCCCCGTTATGGGCGAGAATATACACAGTCATTTTTTGAACTTGTCGGCTAACTTGACAATATAGGACACAAATAGTTTCACAGGACTATCGCTGACATTCGTTTTAAAAACGTTTGTCCGTTTACCACATTTGGGGCACTCGTCACATTCGATATCCATACACTCATCACAGATAGTCTGGCTCACAAGTAAATGTGGAATTACCTCTTTGGTTTCAGCGTTCGTATATGTTTCTATATCGTAGTATACAGTTATACAGGGGTTATTTTTAGGCTTAGCATCTTTCATATAACATACATGCTTTACTCCATCCGCCTTATATTCCTCCTGGCATGTAGGACAGTGAATTACGTCACACTTGTGCTTAAATTTTCCCCAATTATCCATTGTGTGAAACATACCACATTCACAGATTCTCATTTTCCTGCACGTGCCAATTGATTTATGGAAATCAAAACAGCTATTATTGAAAAATGTGCGTCTACACACATCACAGTCTCTCTTCTCAGCTTCAACTACACGGCTTTCACATTTGGTGCTTTTACACTGCTCACATACCATGTGACATTCTTTACAATGTCTCACTATATCATCCGCAAACTCGAGGCATCCCTTACACAAATCATGATGTCTCCCATATTTTCGACTTTTGTCATAACTCGCGTAAAGCCACCTTATATTACGGATGGGGAGATACGTTGTCCCTGACAATCCTAAAATAAGTAGGGGCCTTGTACGATCTCTCACACAGCTTTTAAAAACATACACAGTCCTACGACGATCATCCAACCCAAACACAACTATGCGGACATTCATTTCCTGTTCTACCCTTCTCAGCTCTCAGGACCCATATTACAGTCAAATTCAAGTTCACAGTCTTCAGCTAGTTTACGGGCATGCTCCACGACTGTAGGCAACCAAATTTTTTGAGTTCGTGTATTTTGTACAGTAAACATACGTGCTAAGAGTACTGCTATAAAGCCGCAACCACGATCGACGTTTATATGCCGTCTATAAATAGCTTGAGAATTGAAGTTAAGAGTATACGGTATGGCACTATGACCCGCAACACGGTATACATGGTCAATATTTACCGTGAAGTTGTCCATATTGAAGGCTATACTACTTTGGGCGGCTTGCATTATACGCCCTAATATATATTCTACATCTTCAGCCGCCAAACGTCTAAATGGCACTATCACCCAATAATCGTCTACATCACCGTCATCTGACCCGAATCCAAAGGACATACTCGTCCTGACTTCACGCTCGTCACGATTCTGAAGAGCAAACTCTATAATACGCTCTACAACCCGGCGTAGTCCGCGCTCAATACCATTGCTATACATGACTCTAGGGTCTACCCTGACTCTATACCGATTTCTAGTCAAGGCTGGGGTGGGGGCTGCGGATCGCACCAATTCCAGCGTTATACCATCCTCAACAGAACGGGGGCGGATGAATTAGTGGATATATTAGGTGCTGCTGATGGGGGCCCTGTTGCGTAGGAGGGTTGGGGCTCTATTATTGTAGACTTAACAGAAGGGGGCGGCGGATGAATAAGGGGATATATTAGGTGCTGCTGGGGGTGTTGTTGCGTAAGAGGTTGAGGGTTGGGGATCTATTACCGCTGCAACAGACGCGTATTTCGGTCGCTTTATACCTGACGTGGGTATCTCATACCTCCGCTTTGGACGTGTTACCGGTATCGCTGGTGAGGGTTCAGGGGAGGAGATCACAACTACACTGTCGTCGAGGTCATCCGTAATGATGGGCTGCTCTACCTCATCGTCATTCACGGTTCTGTGGGAGAAGAAATATAAGGATCAGCACTCAAAATTTGTAATATTTTGTAAATGACTCACTTAGGAGTGTGACGTGTTAGAAATGTACTCTGTAGAAAAATTCAGATTCACGAGCCTATCCACATGTATTATATCTGGACCTACAGGATGTGGTAAAACTGTGTTTATGCTTAAAATCATTAAAGAAAAGGGGGAGATGTTCTCGAAATTTGTGCGTAAAGTTATATGGTGCTATTCGACGTATCAATCAGTGTTCAACGAGTACCAAGATGACATTTTGTTCCACAAAGGCGTATATGACGTTAATTCGTTAAAGGGAAATGAACATACAATCATTGTAATTGACGATCTCATGTTGGAGATGGATAAAACGTTTGCCGAGACATTTACAGTATTCTCCCACCATCTTAACATAAGCGTGTTCTTCATCAATCAGAATCTATTTTTCAAAAATAGATACATGCGCGATGTGTCGTTAAATACGCAATATCTAGTCTTATTCGCGCAACGTAGAGATGTATCACAAATTGGGGTATTAGCCAATCAAATGTTCCCGAATCAGCGTAAGGAGTTTTTGGAAGTTTATAAAGAAGCTACAAGCACGCGTTACGGATATTTGCTTTGCGACCTTCATCCGCGAAACACGTTTAGAGTGCTTCTGCGAACGAATATATTTCCAAACGAGCCTGAAACGGTGTATATTCCAGAATGACAAAGAGACTAAAGAAATACCGTGAATTAATAAAAATCTATCATCGACTGCCCGGGCAATGCAGCAGATGTTTATTAAAAATATCGATGCCGACTTTTTAAAATGCATCTGTGAAATCTGTCTTAACGTTATAAATTGCAATGTATCAATGAAAACCCATCAGAAGGCTCGCCTACGCCGCTACAAGAACATAATACGTGCACTCGCTCGTAAAAGCCAAACTGTAGCGAAGAAAAACGAATTATTGTACAAACAGGAGGGTCATTTCTCCCCATCTTATTTTCAGTTTTGGGTCCTTTACTGACTAGATTAATATAATGAAGAAAGTGGTAGTGATTCCCCACGAGGTGTACGCCTCACTGCAAAGAGACACGGATCTAGATCCCCGTAAAAGCAGACTTAAAAGAATGGAAAGCGAATTGTTAGCCCTATTAAACAGTGAAAAAACACCTGATGAGAAAAGAATCTTATACCAAGAAGCTCTGCAGAAATTTCTTCACGAGTACGAAAATTATAAGAGCCCTACAGAGATTCCTGTGGTTATTAGGCACAGCACGGGGGACGATGGCGACATAGGATCTATACCCGACGACACAGCTGACCAACCAAAAAGATTAGCCACACAACATATCGAACATGTATTAAAAAATACCCTCCCACTTACATTGAGGAGTAAAGGCTTAAGTCTTTATAATCTATTGAATGAGGATCCCGCCATACAATGGACCGATACAGGGAGATCATTGTGGAAGGATCAAAGGTACAGGGATCGAATATCGTAGACATTGTCCATGATCTGGTGAGAAAGTGGGATAGGCCATCACCATCAGGATGGAAGCATATTAAAGCAAGACTACAACAAATAAATGTCCCTAAAACGTTGATAGGAAATCTGAACAGGTTAAAAGACTTGGAACATGCAACGCCTGTGACACAATTGAAGGCGCCGTCACCCCCGGCGGTAACACCTTTGAAGAGGAGCAAGAAGAGGTTAAACCAACCCTACCCACGTGCCTCTAAAATACGCAAATGGCTAACGTATTAACTAAACGCTATTATGACATTTCTACCCCATCCTCTTACGGCGGCGTAGATAGACTGTACAGAAGTGTTTACGGAGTAGGAAAAAAAGATGTTGAAAGATTTTTGAGGGAGCAGGACGCTTATACGCTTCATAAGCCTGTGAGAAAAAGGTTTAAAACAGCCAAGACAACGGCTTCCTCGATTGATTCTATTTGGCAAGCAGATTTAACAGACATGCAAAGATATTCTGTGTATAACGATGGTTACCGCTACATTCTATTCATAATAGACGTGTTCTCTAGATATCTGTGGCTAGTTCCTCTGAAAAATAAATCACCTGAAACAGTTGCTAAAGCCACCAAAACGCTAATGTTAAAAGAAAACAGGGTTCCTGGCTATTTTTGTACGGATATGGGGAAGGAGTTTATAGGCCGTGCTTTTCAGAATATGTTGACAGAGTTTAATATCAGCTATTACACAACCAATTCTATACATAAGGCTTCTTTAGCTGAAAGAGTTCAGCGCACCATAAAGGAACGCATGCACCGTTATTTTACACATAAAAACACATACAGATTTCTAGACATTCTGGAATCATTGGCATCATCCTACAACCGCTCACACCATCGCACGATTGGGGCAACACCTAACGAAGTTTTAGAAAGAGGTACGCTCCCGAGAAGAGATGGATCACCACCACCACCACCACCACACTCTGTGCGCTTCAAAATCAATGATTATGTAAGGCTGTCGCGTTCGGGGAATAAATTCGCAAAGGGTTTTGAGCAAGGATGGACACGCGAGATTTTTAAAGTTAGGGCTGTGAGACCTAAAGGTGTAATAATGATGTATTACATTGAAGATTTGAATGGGGAAGAAATCTCAGGAGGCTTTTACCGCGAGGAATTGCAGAAAGTTGCGTTTAATTTAGAAAAAAATGTGTTTAAAATTGAGAAAATTTTAGGAAGCAAAGGTTCAGGAAGGAGAAAAATGTACCTGGTGAAATGGCTAGGGTACCCAGAAAGCTTCAACACCTATATAAAAGCTGATGCAATAATGAAGCTTAAATAGTATGCAACATGGCTCCTAACCATTTCTACGTCACACTCCCGTCCTCCTCGTCCCTGTCTGTACACCCTAACAACACGCTAGCCAACTTTGTAACAGAACTCCATGGGCACATTGAATTGGGTCGTGATTCGTATGAGGTGGGGATATGCGAAATTCAGCTGGACACCGTCTTTTTAAATATTGAACATAAAGAAACCGTTTTTACGATTCTTAGAGACATTGACGAGTGTGAAAAAGCTGGGGTAGCTATGGATGAAACTATGCGCATCGCTCGGACTAAGATTACACGGTATTACAGTACAGAAGTAAGACTAGGGCCGGGTCAATATGGTTCGGCCGAGGATGTTGTGAGAGGCTTAAACGTGAGTTTAAGAAACTCAAACCTTACGAATGATTTAGTATATGAAATCGTAAACAACCCTGCACATACACTAATCCTAAAATCAAAGACTAACAGACGTCTTAAAGAACATAGAAAGTTCAAAATTCTAACCAACGGCCGATATAGCGCAGCCTTCCAAAGAGACACATTTCACGAGACAGTATAACTTGTCCAGATTAATGTATCAATTGAAGATGGAGAAATTGGCTGAAAGGTCCCCAGACATGTGCTATATTTACAGTAATATAGTGGAGCACCAGTTTGTTGGGGATACCCAGGCACGCCTGCTGCGCATTGCTCACATCCCAACCATAGAGGAAGGAGTTTGAGTATTACATATGACAGGCCCCATTATGTGAATGTCGCAACTAATTTAATAACCAATATCACAATATATATAAGAACGATTGAGGGCGAAAACTTCCCATTCGGTAACGGGAGCTTAACAGTGAAGCTACACTTTCGACGCACTGAGTTATAATGGATAGAAAGCCTTTCACCGTCTATCGAGGGATGCGATACCAGCGCGGTAGTGGACTTGGATCCATTTTTTCATCCATACTACGTACGGCTGTTCCTTTGCTGAAGAGGGGTGCCAGATACCTTGGAAGGAAAGCGCTACAATCAGGCCTTAACACTGCAGAAGACATATTGGCCGGGGCTAAACCTAAAGAAGCTCTAAAAAAACATTTAAAGCGTACACGGAACGAAATCATCAAAGATGCAAAGAGAAAAATGCGTGGTGGCGGGAAGAAGAAGAGGGCTCCCCGGAAGAAGAAGGGGTCACGTGGTATTAAACGTAAAAGGCTATCAAAAAAGAAATGCTGTAAGCGAATGAAACCTATGGTTGACCACTTTTTTGACTGATATAAGCTAAGGATATTGATCTCATGAATCATAGTTTGTTTACCACTTGGAGAGGAGTCACTATTTCGCACAATGCTGTAAATCGGAGCTGTCCTTTTTTGAGCTCCCGCCAACCCAAGTTTCTATTGAGCACAGTGACTTTATTACAATTAACCCTTTAAACACAATTAGTTCACCGAGTGCACCTATAGAATTCGTGATACCCAGCTCAGGTCCTTACTTTTTTGATCCAAGCTGTGTGCACATGTACGCTAAGCTACGTATAGCCCATTCTGATGGAACGGCCTGCGATGACAAATATGCTGTATACCCTGAAACAAACTTTCTGCACGCCATATTCAACCAGTGTGACGTATATTTAAATCAGACCAACATATCGGCAGGCACGGGGTACTATCATCTACGAGCCTATTTGGAAAATGTCCTCAACTTTTCCAAAGAAGCGAAGGCTACCTTTTTAAGTGCGGAGGGATATTATCAAACTAAAGATGAAAATAGTATAAAGGACAAATTTAAAAATTCTAAAAAGAAAATATACGAGTGTTTTGGACGGTTGCACACAGATTTCACTTTCCAGGAGAAGTTGCTTGTGAACGGGGTGGATATGAAAATAAAGCTCACCCGCACGAGTCCTGAGATCTGCTTAAATCTGGATGCGAATCAAGAAGAGGGTGCAAAGTCCGTTGTGGTTCACATTATGGACACATACCTCCGCGTACGGCGAGTGAAATTAAGTTCACCAAAACAACTAGAAATTGAGAAAAATTTACTAAACGCTACAGTGAAATATCCTATTAACAGAGTGCAGATCAAACTATATACGGTTCCTGCAGGGTTGGCATCGAAGCAGATAGAAAACATTGCCCTGGGAAATCTTCCTAAAAGGATATTAATCGGCATGCAGGACCACGCTTCGGTGAATGGAAAATATAAAAAGAGTGCCTTTAAATTCGAGAATTTCGGACTTAAAAATATAACTCTATACGTTAATGGCACTGCTTTGGGTGGAACAATGGGTACGGACTATTCATCAGACGCTGTGTTACCTCTTTGTGCCAGAGCCTATAGTAATCTGACCCATATTGCAGGTGATTGTGATGAGCTTGGTAATGGGGTAACGCAGGAAGAATTCATTGATCAATTTAACCTTTATCCGTATGACATTACACCTGACTTATCTGCTAGCGTAAATACCCATTTAACACCACAGCAGAGCGGTAACATCTCAGTGCGGCTGGAATTCGCCAAGCCTATAGACGCTCCTATTAGTGTACTAGTATATCTCGAATCGCAAGCCCTAATAGAAGTAGATAGATTTAGAAGCGTTATCACTGACTTTTAAAATGGATGCTAACACACTTCAGAAAGTAATGGAGCGAGTCACACGTTCCAAATTTATCGGCGTGTTTGCGAAGAATGAAACATTGAGTTTGCCAAGTACGCGAGAATGCGGTAGTCTTATTGTGAACACAGACATCATCGGTAATGAAGGGATTCACTGGATCGCTGTCTATTTTAAAAATAGACAGCGCCTGTACTATTTTGATTCACTCGGTACTCAACCCTGGAGTGACCCTATTATGTAAAATTTCTCGCTCAGTTACATATTCCCGAAGTTGTATGGAACCCATTTCGTATGCAGGGATATTTTACTAATGTTTGCGGAATGTACTGTGTCTCATTTCTCATGCATATGTCAAATGATAAAGAATTTATAAATTTTTTAAATTTATTTGACCCGTGTCACACTCACCGAAACGATGAAATGGTATGCAGACAGATAAAAAACCGTTTTCCAATTGTACGTACTCGTTGTATATTATAATGTTTTTGTTCGTATATTTGTAACGGTATATTCGTTTATTGTACTGATTTCTTTCATTTAATAAATTTATGAAAATATATTGTGTCTTCTTATCCCAAAAAGATCGAAAAACACTTACATTATTTCGGTGTGACATTGCTGACTGATCAGTATATCATCCCTATTCCGAGGTTCTTCAAAAGATTGTATAACTCGTGTCAAATCCTCATCGGACCTTAAAGGAATAATGAAAACATATACAGAGTATACAGACAGACAGATCCCCATTATGTGAAGATATCTTTGGTTCGATTACCAATTTCGATTTTAGCATGATGGGGAAATAACATTGATTGACATTTTTGACTAGTATCTATTTGACGAAATACTACAACTCTCCATATATATATATATAAAATCGAATTATGGACACTTACATTTCTATGGTAGTCCCTTGCGTCGGATTGTAAGGAGCGTCACTGCAAATATCTTCTACGGTTTGCGTCGAAAATAATTCGCCACAATCAGTCGCATTGAAAAGACTAATTGTGGTTAATGCTGCAGTATCACGTTCTTCATACAAGTCTGGGGAGACGTACAGGTCCATGGTGGAGGATGTGTGACACTGCTGACTGATCAGTATATCATCCATATTCCGAGGTTCTTCAAAAGATTGTATAACACGTGTCAAATCCTCATCGGACCTTAAAGGAATAATGAAAACATATACAGAGTATACAGACAGACAGATCCCCATTATGTGAAGATATCTTTGGTTCGATTACCAATTTCGATTTTAGCATGATGGGGAAATAACATTGATTGACATTTTTGACTAGTATCTATTTGACGAAATACTACAACTCTCCATATATATATAAAATCGAATTATGGACACTTACATTTCTATGGTAGTCCCTTGCGTCGGATTGTAAGGAGCGTCACTGCAAATATCTTCTACGGTTTGCGTCGAAAATAATTCGCCACAATCAATCGCATTGAAAAGACTAATTGCGGTTAATGCTGCAGTATCACTTTCTTCATACAAATCTGGGGGTACAGGTCCATGATTGAGGAATGATTATTCACTGATGCGAAAATAGCTACTGTTACTCCCAACTGAAAATATCCCTTTTTATATGCACATTCGCCAAGCTCCGCCCAAAAGACCAGATGTCCGTCGTGATTGGCTGCCGATGTAGCTGGGTGGAGCTATGACGTGTACCATTCCGCTATAACGGGTACGGACGAGTAATTGCATCTTTATATTTCACTAATAGAATTAACGCTCTTATTCTCCTTTGAAAATTATTTGGTGATTCGTATAGGACTTTTGATATTGATTCCAAATATGGTTTCAGAAGTTTTCTATCACCCATAGTTTTCGAGAACATAATATTTCCATTTACTCAATTTCCCGCATCATTAGTCACTAATGTATTCGAGAGGGTATAAAGAAATATATCATAATTATATTTTAAAAATAACATTCGGTTTCAACGTTAAACTGTAGGTCTAAGGTGGTCATTACACATAATAAAATAAAGTGGTTGGCAGATAAATGGGCACCCTACGTGTCCTAGTGGTTAAGACGCTGGGCTGTTGATGGTTCGGAGTTAAACTGTAGGTCTAAGGTGGTCATTCCACATAATATAAGAAAGTGGTTGGCAGATAAATGGGCACCCTACGTGTCCTAGTGGTTAAGACGCTGGGCTGTTGATGGTTCGGAGTTAAACTGTAGGTCTAAGGTGGTCATTCCACATAATAAAAGAAAGTGGTTGGCAGATAAATGGGTACCCTACGTGTCCTAGTGGTTAAGACGCTGGGCTGTTGATGGTTCCACGTTAAACTGTAGGTCTAAGGTGGTCATTACACACAATAAAAGAAAGTGGTTGGCAGATAAATGGGTACCCTACGTGTCCTATGGGGTAATCTCTACTGAACTTCATTGCTAATAACTCTCAGTAATCGAATGACATCCCAAGTCGTACCTTTTCATTATAAATGGAATCCTTTATTTGAACAAAACTCTCGCTCTCTTTCTATATATATATATATATATATATATATATATATATATATATATATATATATATATATATATAGTGTATGAGAGATAATTGTTATTATTACTAAATTGAGGTTATTGGTAATGGATCTGGGCAAGGTGTAATAATGTAATAGACCATAATATTCTATTGAAATAATTTGTATTGTTATGGTTTTAGATAATTTAAGCACAGGATCTGCATTGTCTACATCGACTCCATCCGTGATATAAAAATAAATGCATATTTTATTTAATTATTTCATTACATTTATCGAATGTAAATTATCTGCTGCGGTGGATGACTCCCCATCCAACTACCACTCAGATCCAACGTCGCTTAACGTAGTTGCTCGGCTGAGTTATGATAAAAGAAAATTATGGCAGTGGGTATGAGTAAGTTGTTTGATGTAATAGAACACAACATTCTACTCAATAATTTGTGCTGTTGCGGTATTAGAGGGTCAATCAGTGACTGAATTAAAAGTTATTTGCCCGATAGATATAATATGCATCAGTAAATGAGGCTTGCACCACTAAAGCGTTTGCCAAACATGGTGTACCACGGTAAATTCAATTTATATATATATATATATATATATATATATATATCATTATATTTCTATATGACACCATACAAATTACGCGTAAATATTTTCATTGTAGAAGTAATAACAATGACAATATTAATATCTGAAGTCAGTGGTGATTTCTGCTCGAATAGCTTGTAGAAGGATAATCCCTCGACCCGAAAAAGGTCTCTAGGGACACGATTCGAACGAAAAAGGTCTCTAGGGACACGATTCGAACGAAAAAGGTCTCTAGGGACACGATTCGAACTGATTTAGCTTCTGCCTTTCATCGTGTGTGTGTGTGTGTGTGTGTGTGCGTGTGTGTGTGTGTGTGTGTGTGTGCATGAGTTGTTACTCGTTTATTTTTATATATATATATATATATAATATATATATATATATTGGGGGGAGATCTCTCACCCGTTCTTCGGCCCGACCCCGTTTCATTGTAGAAATAATAATAATGATAATAAGAATTGATGTGCAAGGTGTTTGCAGTTAAGATGTAGTTTGTGTGTAAAAAGTTATTTATTAATAAGTAGAATTTAACTGGCTTCATCTACACTATATATATATATATATATATATATATGTATCATAAGCTGTTTAAAAGAATGTATAATTATAGTGAACGAAATAAGCTAGTTAACCGTAAAATTAATTATTTTCTATTATGACGTTTTCGAAGGTAAACTATGTTATTTGTTTCTTTAAGTTCAATGAAGTTAATGTTAAATTTGCTTCTAAACTAAAATTAAATGTTATAAAATAAAAAAAAATATATATATATATATATATATATATATATATATTGGGGGGAAGATCTCTCACCCGTTCTTCGACCCGACCCCGTTTCATTGTAGAAATAATAATAATAATAACAATAATAATAATGATAATAAGAATTGATGTGCAAGGTGTTTGCAGTTAAGATGTAGTTTGTGTGTAAAAAGTTATTTATTAATAAGTAGAATTTAATTGGCTTCATCTACACTATATATATATATATTATATATATATATATATATATATATATGTATCATAAGCTGTTTAAAAGACTGATATAATTATAGTGAACGAAATAAGCTAGTTAACCGTAAAATTAATTATTTTCTATTATGGCGTTTTCGAAGGTAAACTATGTTATTTGTTTGTTTCTTTAAGTTCAATGAAGTTAATGTTAAATTTGCTTCTAAACTAAAATTAAATGTTATAAAATAAATATATATATATATATATATATATATATATATATATATATATATATATTTACCTAACATAAGAAAAGAATGTATATATATATATATATATATATATATACAGGGTGAGTCAAAAGTAGCGCCCGATTTCTGTTTTTTCGGCTGTCAGATTCTTTCTGGGAAGTCATGTTGTTAATAATTGTCTTGCAGATTATTAATTTTTTTAGTTTATTTATTTTTGTTTTTGTTTTGCAGGTTATTGCTGAGAGTTTGGAAAGTTACTGAATTTGCACCAAATTGAACCATGAATTACCTTTCAATGAATCAACGCATTGCGGCCGTGAAACATTACTACAAATGTAATGAACAACCAACGATGGCGGCACGCCGTTTGGCACAGGAATTCGATATTAACCCACCCCAGGGAAGAAACATACGATTGATTGTCGAGAAATTTGAAGCAACAGGGTCGGTAGCCACTACAAAGAAGTCCGGTCGTCCGAAAATGGCAACGAATGTAGCTAAGGCTGAAGAAGCCATCAGGAGACTGGAACAAATCCGCAAAAGTCAACTCGCCGTTTATCTGCAGAGTTGGAAGTGAGCCAATCAAGTGTTATCCGTATCCTTCACCAGAAAAAATGGAAACCTTACATTCCACGCTTACTGCATGCCCTTCATGATGGAAATGACGACCGCCGTCTTCAATTTTGCGAAGAGTTCTTAGCTAAACTTGACGAAGAGGACAATGCTAGACAACATCTGGTGGTCAGATGAGGCATGTTTTAAGCTTAACGGCACAATTAACAGACACAATTGTGTCTACTGGGCTGCGGAGAACCCAAGAGTGACAGTTGAGGAGGAGGTAAATTTACCTGGCGTGACAGTTTGGGCAGCCATATCTCCATTAGGGATAATTGGACCCTTTTTCTTTGAGGGATCTGTCACTGCAGAAATTTACCTGGATATGCTGCAAACCTTCTTTTGGCCCAGGGTACAAGATCAGAACTGTTATTCCAGCAAGATGGAGCTCCACCTCATTATGGACGTCATGTTCGTCAGTGGCTTGATGAAAACTTTCCAGGAAAGTGGATCGGCCCCCGCGGTCCGATCGAGTGGCCGGCACGCTCCCCAGACCTTACACCTCCAGATTTCTTTCTTTGGGGGCTCATGAAAAACCTTGTTTATCGTGAAAAGCCTCGTACCATTCAGGAATTGAAGGCTCAAATCACTGCAAAGTTTGAGGAAATTGATATCGAACTCTGCAGGCGTGTGTGCCACTCTGTGCCTGCTCGGCTGCAATTGTGCATCGATCACGAGGGAGGGCACTTTGAAAATTGAAAGTAAAACAGCTTGGTACAGTTCCGTAATAATTTTCCCCCGAATAAATGGTTAGATAAACATGTCATTCATTTATTTCTACCTTCTTGTACACTGTAATACAAATGGCAAACAAACAATCAACTGACAGAAATCGGGCGCTACTTTTGACTCACCCTGTATATATATAGCATAATAATATATATCTAGCAATCCGATCATTGCAAAAAAAAACTGGAAAGGTATGCAATTAATAAAGGTGTATTTAAACAGAATTTAATTGGAATAACTATCGTCATATTGTGTTGCACAATGGATGATTAATGGGACACATGTCGCTATCTGGAACACATTGCGCTATCTGGCAACTCAGCCAGAATAGAGGCTTATAAAAGATCGAGAAGCTGGTGAATACTCATTCCCAGCTCGGCTCCAGCCGAGCAAGGACCTCTGGTCCTTCTTTTTTTGGCCCTTTGGTAAACCCCTTAGTGGCCTCTTAGGTTAGGAAAACGAAAATAATATGCCTTGCTATCAATGGCAACTACTCTCTCTCTCTCTCTCTCTCCTTCAGGCGTCTCTCTCTCTCTCTCTCTCCTACAGGCGTCTCTCTCCCTCCTTCAGCTCTCTCTCTCTCTCTCCTACAGGCGTCTCTCTCCTCCTCCTTCAGCTCTCTCTCTCCTGCATGTGTAACTACTGCATGTGTACCTCCTGCATGTGTGCGTATGTGTGTGTGTACCTCCTGCATGTGTACCTCCTGCATGTGTACCTCTCCCCCTTGGCTGATTAGGCGTATATAATAATAATGCATGCAATAATAATACTGCTAAAAAGAGGTATCTGACAACCATTTACAGCCAACTGGCTGATTAGAAGTCTATAATAATGTATACAATGGTATCGCGGTATCTGGCAACTCAAGCCATTTACGCCAACTGGCTGATTAGGAGCCTATAAAAAACGCCAACTGGGCTGAAGTCTTAATGTGCACTTGGCTCCTGCCAGGTGAACACCTCTCCTCCTTTCTCTCCTCCTCTCTCTCTTGGGGGATAACGCCGCCTCCAAGTTTCCCCCCACCCCCCTTTGCAACAACCCCCCTTTGCAACAACCCCCTTTGCAACAACCCCCACCCCCCTTTGCAACATTACATAATAACCTGCAACATTCTTGCACTCTCCCCTTTTGCGGCTATACTACTTATATATATATATATATATATATGAATAGAAACGACATAAGTATTAAGGAACGTTTCTGCACACGAGGAAGAGAAATCACGAATAAATGAAAAATGAGGCGAACCGCCAGGGAATCGAACCCAGGGCCTTCCAATTGCCGGTTGGATGCGCTACCATTACACTACGGACCTCGATCATTCACAAATCGAAATTCTCCTACATAGTGCAGAAACCAATGCCCTGAGAGGGCACCCTCGCAAATCGTGAATATGTGCATTTAACTGCAATGACCACGCAGTATATAAATGAATAGAAACGACATAAGTATTAAGGAACGTTTCTGCACACGAGGAAGAGAAATCACGAATAAATGAAAAATGAGGCGAACCGCCCGGGAATCGAACCCAGGGCCTTCCATTTGCCGGTTGGATGCGCTACCATTACACTACGGACCTCGATCATTCACAAATCGAAATTCTCCTACATAGGGCAGAAACCAATGCCCTGAGAGGGCACCCTCGCAAATCGTGAATATGTGCATTTAACTGCAATGACCACGCAGTATATAAATGAATAGAAACGACATAAGTATTAAGGAACGTTTCTGCACACGAGGAAGAGAAATCACGAATAAATGAAAAATGAGGCGAACCGCCCGGGAATCGAACCCAGGGCCTTCCAATTGCCGGTTGGATGCGCTACCATTACACTACGGACCTCGATCATTCACAAATTCGATTTGTGAATGATCGAGGTCCGTAGTGTAATGGTAGCGCATCCAACCGGCAATTGGAAGGCCCTGGGTTCGATTCCCGGGCGGTTCGCCTCATTTTTCATTTATTCGTGATTTCTCTTCCTCGTGTGCAGAAACGTTCCTTAATACTTATGTCGTTTCTATTCATTTATATACTGCGTGGTCATTGCAGTTAAATGCATATATATATATATATATATATATATATATATATATATATATATATAATATATATATATATATATATGGAAAGAAGTTCACAACAATTATACATATGTAATTAATAATAATAAATGTTACATACCCATAGAGAAAAATAAAAAGTGATTCCATCGCCAGTAAGTTAAATGACTAAAAATGAAAATCCATATTATGTGTATAATACAATACTCTTTACAATGTTCCTTAAAAAGGTCAAAAATGTCTTATAAAATCATTTTACGTTCTTCCAATCATTGACAGTCCACTCGACGTGTCGTTTGGTTCATTCAAAGTGTGACTACTTCATTGCCTTAGTAAGTCGCGGCTTTTTTCTAGGGCGATATGCTCGCAACCCAGCTTTCAATAGCCTATTGTTTATTGTTCTGCGATCCAAAATAACACCCTCTGCTGCCAGCGAGCTTGATATTTTTCTGCACGTTGCTCTTCTATCGTCAAGGACCATTTTCTTAATTTTTCTATCCAGTCTTGGTGTGGTTTTTCTTTTTCTACCACAGTTTCCAAGCTTTTACATAGAGTCCAAATCTCCACCTTTATCCTTCTTTTTCTTAATCACACTGACAGTTCGAGTCAATGCATTGAGTTTTTAGCTATTTCTTTTAGCTTTAATGTTGAATTTTATAGTAACACTTTAATTCGTCCAACTTTACGAGGACTCAAATCTTTTCTTTTGTCCATTTTTGACAATACTGTATTTAAAGAAACATAAGAGGACATATCCATACAAAAACAATGCTGCACATATAAAACACATACAGTCAAATCAAAATGCCAGACAACGCACACTACACTGCACATTACACCGAGTCATGAGCTGTACAGGCGGTACGTGTTTTTTTTCACTAAAGAGTAACAATGATGTAAGAAAGCATAATTGCCCTGAAGTCTCAGAATTCAATAATAAAGGAGCTTAACATGCAGGTACGTAGAAAAAAATTGGAATTAGAGAAATCCATATATATAGAGAAATATATATATATATATATATATATATATATATATATATATAAATACACACACACACTGTATATACAGGGTGAGTCACGACGAAATGTCATAACTTCGGGAGCTTATAGCTGAGGTTATTCCCAGTCAAAACATCATATGAACATAGGTCTGATTCTTAACGGTTATGGAGCTATGGAGGTTTGAATTTCAAGCATGCTCATGTGTGACCTTGAACTGAATTGACAGTTACTTACCGAACCGAACTAACAACGAGGTAGAGTGTTGTGTTTCACAGCATGCAGTTGATGTTTTGTGCGTTCAGTATGCCTTTTACGTCATTCCCAGTCAATAACTTCATATGAACATAGGTCCGATTCTTAACGGTTATAGAGCTATGGATGTTTGAATTTCAAGCATGCGCATGTGTGACCTTGAACTGAATTGACAGTTACTTATCGAACCGAACTAACTGCGCAGTAGAGTGTTGTGTTTCACAGCATGCAGTTGATGTTTTGTGCGTTCAGTATTCCTTTTACGTTTTCAAATGCCGAATATGCCGATATGATGTGTGTTTACGGATTTTGCGATGGAAATACTACTGCTGCTGTCGCTGAATACCAGCGACGTTTTCCAAATCGAAGAATGCCGGATCGACGAGTGTTTAGCAACGTTTTCTGGAGATTGCGAGAGAGCGATTCATTTCCTAGCGTTACTGTTTTATCTGAACGTCCGGTACAAGATGTGGTTGAATAAGAAAACATTATTCAGATTGTACAGCGGAGTCCTCATGTTAGTACGCGAAGGATTTCCACACGTCTTATAGTTCCTCAAACGAGAGTATGTAGAACGTTATACGAGGAAGGCATGTATCCTTACCACGTACAGCGCGTTCAGAACCTCCCTCCTGGGGATCGTGCCCAACAGCTGGAATTTTATAATTGGCTCAATGCCGATCGACAATTCCATCGATACGTCTTGTTCTATGATGAGGCTCAATTTACCCGCGACGGTGTCAACAACACTGGCAATTCACATGTGTGATCAGAAATGAATTCTCATGCCATTGTGGAAAGTAATTTTCAACATCGGTTCAGTGTCAATGTGTGGTGTGGTATTCTCTCCGGTCAGCTGATTAGTCCATTTATCTTCGAAGGTGGTCTTACAGGTGATATTTATCTACGATTTCTGCAAGACGAACTGCCGCCGCTGTTAGATGTACCTTTGGCAACACGAATGCGTATGTACTTCCAGCAAAATGGAGCTCCTCCCCATTTTAGCCGTGCAGTGAGAACGCATCTCGATGATCGCTTCCCTGGTCGATGGATCGGTCGTGGTGGTGCACAAAATTGGCCACCTAGGTCTCCGGACCTAACTCCTCTAGATTTTTATCTGTGGGGGCCATGAAAGAGCTGGTGTACCAGAGAAAAGTGGAAACACGAGATGCATTGCTCCGTCGCATTTTGGATGCTGCAGCCCTCATAAAGGACAATCGTAATGAATTAATGCGAGCTACAAGCACGATTCACAGACGAGCCGCGATGTGCATCGAGGTCGAGGGTAGTCATCATTTTGAACAGTTATTGCAAATTCATGAATAAAAACTTTAGCAGCTATTTGTTCGCTTATTCTTATTTTTAAACACTGAAACATCCATAGCTCCATAACCATTAAGAATCGGATCTATTTTCATATGGAGTTTTTGACTGGGAATGACCTCAGCTATAAGCTCTCCGAAGTTATGACATTTCGTCGTGACTCACCCTATATAATATGATGCAAACCCACAAAGTGGGTTTGCATCATTCATTTATTACCCACATATATATACGAGTACATATATATATGTGTGTGTGTGTGTGTGTGTGTGTGTTTTTGTATATGAATATGTTTGGTCTTACCCTAAATCCACAGAGCAATAACAACCTAAAGTGATGAAGCACCTCAGTTAGTCGAATTGATTTGTAACTCGCCCTTTAAGATGGCTTCATAAATAGGTCAAGAGCATGCACACTAATTTTTGGAGTTTCTCCGCTTTCATCTTGCTTCTAATCAAATTTTATTGCCTACGAAAATACAAGTTCAAGAATCACTTAAAGCTATATATATATATATATATATATAATATATATGATGAAAAGAACCACGAAGGAAAGGAAACAGAGCATGGTGCTCAAGCACTTTCGTCTAATGACATCCTCAGGAACACTGAGTTCCACAGTGTTCCTGAGGATGTCATTAGACGAAAGCGCTTGAGCACCATTCTGTGTTTCCTTTCCTTCGTGGTTCTTTTCATCATAAATATTTTTCACGTGTTACTTTCGTGAAATAATTTTCATATATATATATATATATATATATATATATATATATATATATATATATATATGGCTTTTTTTCTGGCGAAACATCCCGGAACAGCGTTCTGGTACCTTTTATTTTCATTCCGTTTTTTTGTATATACAATATTAGGATGGTGACGGGCTGCGGTACAATGAAAATAAACTCTAAATTTAGAACTTATAACTTCTTTTTGAGGATGCATTCAAGGGAAGTTTTCCTTTCTTTTTGTTATCAAAGCTTCTTTTGAGATGACATAATAATTTCTTTTAATGATGCTTAACTTCTTTAGATACGAAAAATGGTCTTCAAAACTTCTTTTTATGACTGAACTAAGACAATAAAAGATAATGTTTCTATTAGCATGCCTAGAAAGTTGTGGGACGTCTTTGTTTTCTGTGTGGGGTAACAAATGGCAAAGGTTGTAGGAAATTTATAGCAGAGTTCCGGAACCTTTCTTTCCAGAAATAAAGCACCATATATACATATATATATATATATATATATATATATATACAGAGCCTAACAGAGGGGGGCTAGGAGGGCCACTTGGCCTGGGCCTCAAGCTTAAGGGGGGGCCTCAAATTTAGAAACTTTCAAGTTTGAATATAATGTTTTGCAGTGAAAGTAATAATTGGGTTTAGCTATGTGCCTCAAAAGCTGAAAGTGGCCCGGACCTCTCTGGACCTCTGAGAGGGCCTGTATATGTATACCTTTCAACCTTTCAACTGTTCCGTGCGATGATTCCTCATTTCACATATATGTAGTGTAAGGTAGTTAGTAATCCTATAGTTACAGTGATCTGTATAATATTAGAGTGTAAATATTTTTGTTCTGGAAAAAAGGAGCTGACAATGTATCAGTGAAAGAATTACAGTTTTACAGACATACCAAACGCAACCTTTATAGATACTTGTATACCGTATACAGGCATAACAAAGTGGAAATAAGGCTTATTACAGTGATGAGAAATAATTAACCAAAAGTGAAAAATAAATAAATAATATATAGGGCTTAATAGCTGAAATCCAAAGTCCGGGTTTAGAATCGAGCCCAAAACTTTACTACTAAGCTGTGTAATGGTTACCATCACTGACTACGCATCCACCTGCCTCGGGTTTGAATCTGGACGATGGCAGGCGGAGCTCAGCTCACCCGGCTATCATCCTACCATACATAAAAAATTGGTTGGTATGTATATATTGGCATCCTTAGTGGCCTAGTGGTTAAGACGTTGTGCTTCTAATAGGGAGGTTGTGAGATCGGGTCCAGGAGAAGACGTTGTAATTTCTGACCACCCGTGGTGGGTTGTGGTTTCACGTTAAGCTGTAGGTCTAAGGTGGGGCAATAAGCTTGATCTTCTTCACAATGAATAATGCGGTTGGAAACAAAACCAAGGTTACTAAAGTTATAATTACAATACATATATGCAATAAAATCACAGAACAACACGTGATCTTTTTAATAAGCAAAGAACCACAGGGAAAAGGAAAACGAAACACGAAATCCGAGCGCTTTCGTGATATATTCACATCTTCAGGGACAAGAAAGAAATATTTCTTCTTGTCCCTGAAGATGTGAATATATCACGAAAAGCGCTCGGATTTCGTGTTTCCTTTTCCTTTTCCCAGTGGTTCTTTGCTTTATATATATATATATATATATATATTATATATATACAGGGCGTCCCAAAAAAATGTATACACACTTTAAATACTATAAAGGCAGTGTTTATTAAAATACATTTCATTTTCAAATGTAATAGAATCTACAGACATTATTTAATTGTTTTGTCAACGCCTGTTTTCAAACTGACGTCCGTTCTGGTCCAGGCACTGCTGATAACGCGAAGCAATGGAATCGCAAACATCACGAAACATTTCGTTTGGTATTTGTGTGCATTCTCGTTCAATGGCTGCTCTCAATTCAGCGACTGTTGCAGGTTTTATAGCGTAGACTTTGTCTTTTAAGTATCCCCATAAAAAAAGTCTAGTGGTGTGAGGTCTGGTGAACGCGGAGGGTATTCTACGAAACCCCTTCGTCCAATCCACATCCACATCTTGCCAAGTACCACTCGCAATACTCCACTCTTCGGTCCGGATCATCTTCATTATAGCATGGACTAATCTTGGAATGTAACTTTTCAATTGACAGCGCTTCAAAATGCGTTTTGGACAGACGATTCTGAAATTCCTACCTCACGACTCGCTTGCCGCACATATTTTCTTGGACTTTGGTGATACGTTTCCAGTACTCTTTCTTGCTTTGTGGGGCTTGTCGATGTCCGTGGTCTTCCGGAACGCTTCTTGTGGACATTCTGAACAGTTCCATCGGCTTCAAACTTATCTCTAATTCGAGTGATGGTAAGTCGCGTTGGTGGATCTGTTTGAAACTCCCTCCTAAACTGTCTTTGCACTTCAACTGCGTTTTCACACTTCCAGTAGCATTTTAGAATGAATTTCCTTTGTTCAAAGCTTAGTCTGACTCCATTATTAATTCTAATGAGTTTAACTTGGAAAGAAAGAAACATCAATTGAGCTATCAGCTGTTAAAGTGTGTATACATTTTTTTGGGACGCCCTGTATATATACCTCTTTCTTCCTCTGAATTTTTAAAATTAAGGTGATGATATATTTCATTTCACTGACATTTTATTTAATATAAAGAGGAATTATTTAAACTATAAAGTGCCATCACACAAGCAATTTTGTTCGTATATTAACGGAAATATAAAATGTATGTACTTTATATTTAATTCAAATTTTAAAAAATGGCTGAAATGTCAAATTTAAGTGAAATTAATATAGATGGAAAATATATGTGACATTATTCCAATGTTAAGTGTTTATAAAAATATTTTCTTAAAATATTGTGTTTCAAAAGTAATTTCAAACGATGATTCACAGTGTGAAAGGTGGTCGATGTTTCGGTGAATGTTTGATTGAATGTTTGATTGGATCATATTTTATGCATGGCGTTTCACGTCTAATATCTCTGATATTTTATTTAGATATTTGAAACGTTTAAAATGTGTCAAGTTGTTTTTAGATCTATAATTATTATTTGAAGCATTTAATAAAATATCTAATCAAACGTTTTATGAAACACCTGATGAAACATTTAATGAAACAGCTGATGAAACATATAATGAAACCTCTAATGAGATTCCAGAATGTGTGTGCAAATCGTGACTTTGTATAAAAAGGAAAATTAAACAGTATTATGTAAAAATATACATATATATATATATATATTTGCTTTACCAAGAGAACCCGCAAGGGTTAATCAATTAACTAGGATAGACCCTCGAACTCAAACCAATTAAGCTACTCTGAAATTAAAATATTACAACAGCCCTATAACTTAGTCCTAACTAAGATCCTGTAAGCAGGGGTAATTTTACTTAATAGTAAACTAATATACTCTAGATATAGGCCACACTTTAACAGTCAGGGTGAGAATTCTGGATGGTAATACGATAATACAATGTAGGCTTGTGACTGTTTTGAATTAGAATTAGCCTATGTAACTTACGAGTATATATACTAGTGGTGGACCGGATATCCGCATCCGCATCCGCACTTCTGACTGTGGATGTTATGCGGATATTACCTCTAATAAATTATGCAATTTACAATTAAATTAGCTTATAAAGTAGCTTATAAGGCCCAGTCATGCACATTTCATGTAAAGTATTAATTAATTATTAATGAACAAACAAATATATAAACCTCAAAATATAAATAGCTGGTAACACAGAAAATTGAATGAAACTTGTTTCATTGAATTTTCTGTGGCTGAAACTCTTAAGAAAGTTATTATTTTTATCATAATGATTAATGAAAACATTAATATTAATTTTAATTTTGGACCTTTTCCAGTTTGTGTACCGTTTTTCATATAATTTATTTTTGCTTTATAAGGCTAACTAACGAAAATATCATGACCTAACCTAACCAATCGTCAAGGGCGTACAGTTAACCTAACGATTGGTTAGGTTAGGTCGTGATATTTTCGTTAGTTAGCCTTATAAGCCTAACTAAAGAGATGATATTATCACTCATTTTTGATCTGAAAAGAAAAACGGTACACAAACTGGAAAAGGTCCTTAATTTTTATGCATTGCCTGCCATAATAGTAATATCACGAAATTTTAAAAATTATGTCATATATTCATAATTCTATATTATATTGATAGATTAACTAAATATCCGCATCCGCATCCGCGAATATTGAAATTAAAAATCCGCATCCGCAGATGTTGAAAAACTGACATCCGGTCCACCACTAATACACACACACACACATCCACTTCAACCGTCCTGTAAAGCTTTGCGCATGCGTACAAGCGATCGTTCAAGTTGAAGTTAGATGTCCAAAATATTGAATTTCTTAGTTGTTTACTTCAAAAATTTAAGAGTTGCAAGTTACATGAATCATTTACCAAGTGACGATTTCAAAATTGTCGCCGTTGTTTGAAATATCGAATAGTTATTTCACATTTCAAAGATATAACCAAACAAATAATAGGTTAAATATATAGGAGGAGAAGACGCCAGTCGACGAGGAAAGTACTCCAGGGGGAATGTTAGGCAGGAGACATGGAATGCCGGAACTCCCGTTTCTCCTGTCACTGTTCTCCTTAGCTGATCTTTTATCGTGTCTCATCTACCCTGTGAGCAGTCCAGCATGCTCTCGAACACACATTTCTCCTTCTATTCCTCACTACACATACATGCATCTTATACACTACACAATCTTTTCAAAATTAATGAAAAAAAGGTCATTGTTTGAAGAGCATTGGAGACCTTAATTTCGGCTTTCTCCTTCTTTTGAAGGAGGCAAGTTTGCGGGCGCTCGCCCTTGGCCCTTCCTTCTCTCTCTCTCTCTCTCTCTCTCTCTCTCTCTCTCTCTCTATATATATATATATATATATATATATATATAATATATATATATATATATATATATATATATATGTGTGTGTGTGTGTGTGTGTGTGTGTGTGTAGGGTTGACAAAAGTAGACACCACGATGATTGTCCTCAAGAACAAATGGCAAAGCTCATCAATGGAATGCCAAAACGTGTGTGACCTTTACATAATGCAAACGCGAACACGATTCTAAATATATTGATTCAGTAAATCTGTTATTAGTTACTGATTTTTATGGTAAAATAAAAAACTATGGAAAAACCAAAGGTGTCTATTTTTTTACATCATAACTTGTGAATCAGGTTAATTTATGTTTTTTTTGGGGGGTAGGGGGTTATGTAGGAAGGGAGGGTTAAGAGCGAAGGCCTGAAAAAGTGAACCCTCCACAGAAGACGGAGAGAGCCAAAAACAAGGTCTCCAAGGCTCAATGATGCCCTTTTTTTTTTAATATAAATTTTGAAAAGGTTGTGTAGTGTGAAAGATGTATGTATGTGTAGTAGGAATAGAGGGAGAAGTGTGTGTTTGAGAGCATGCTGAACTGCTCACAGGGTAGATGAGACACGGAAAAAGATCAGCTAAGGAGGACAGTGACAGGAGAAACGGGAGTTCCAGCACTCCCTGTCTCTTGCCTAACACGGTCCAGAGCTGGGCACTTGCGGCATATTTTGCGGTACTGCGGTACTGCGGTACTACCAAACTACCAAACCGGTACCAAACCGGTACGCGGAAATTTGAATGCGGTAGCGGTACTGCGGTACTTTCAGCGATCCTTTGCGGTACTGCGTTATGCGGTCCCGGTTTGGTAGTTTGGTAGTACCGCAGTACCGCAGTACCGCAAAATATGCCGCAAGTGCCCAGCTCTGCCTGAGTAACACCCATCCCAGAGTACTTCCCTGGTCGATTGGTGTCTACAATCTCCTCCAATAATTAACCTGACCAACCCCCTAATTCATTATCTATAAGCAAGTTACACATGTCATAATGAATGTGGTCTATAATAATGCATTATAACAATGCACAGGTCGATTCCCAGTCACAACCGTCGCATTCCTAAACCAGTCATTGGTGCAATGATTTTTTTCATTCAGCAGCGATTCATCAAGGATTTGCAGCTGTGCTGTTCAACAATGATTTTCAGTAGTGACCTTTAGTAGTAATTTTCAACAATGATTTTGAAACACTGATATTCAGCAGTGACCTTTTGTAGTGATTTTCAGCAATAACTTTCTTCGGTGATTTTCAGCAGTAAATATTAGCATTTATTTTCAACAATGATTTTCAGCAGTGATCTTTAGCAATGATTTTCGGCAATGATTTTCTTCAGTGATTTTCAGCAGTGAATATTAGCATTTACTTTCAATGTTTTTCACCAGTGACCTTTAGCAATGACCTTCATCAGTGACCTTCATGAGTGATTTTGAGCAACCATTTTTAGCAATGCTTTTGATATGATAATTCAATGAAAGATTTTTTATATATAATTTCAACTTCACTGATTCTCGATAGAGGCAAAAATTAATCTTATTTCTTGCAAGTTTTCTTATAAAAAAGACGGGAAATTGAGAGGGAAAAAGATTTTTGTGGTCAAAGAATAGTTTGAAGTTCAAAAGTTTTGCTATGATTTCCCTCGAGGCATTTCATGGTTGGTTTATGGTCAAACCAAATTGAACTTTATGGATCGAACTAAAATTATAAAATAAAGCTAACGTATAATCTTTATATATATATATATGCCTATATATATATATAATCCGACACTGAACATTTAGTATTTTTTATTTTATATAATGCTATACTGCTCACGTCTTCCGTAGAGTAGATAAACGTAACTTTAAAATTGTAATCTACCTGATAGAGGAGGAGGAACGAGCCTGACCTCCGTGAAATGAGGAATCATGCACGGAACATCCGAAAGGTTGAAAGGTATAAGCTTGATCCTCTTGTTCCGATATACAAAAGCGGAAATGAGTGTTGTAAAACTTTTATTTCCGTTTATATCCCCCTTCATACGCGTGTGCAGTGAATGTCACAACTAAAGCTTGCTTCTCTTCTGATACATGAAACATTTTCCAGATGAAAAAATTCTTATAAATGGTATATAAATAAAGAAATTGTGTTAAATATACCTTTTATACACTCTAAAACAAGTGATGGCAGCATGACGTCATACTGCTGTCTACTGACTTTTTTGTGCCGTCATATACTATAGAATACACATCTTTAAGGTAAACGATTCTAAAAATGTAACTGGACTTTTCGTGATGGAGGTGGCGGATTTTTCGCCATTGTTGAAGAGTTTACCTTAATTACATTCTACAATAAATTATGTTAGTACAGCGACATATTACCATCTGATAAGTGACAGTCATATTGATGTTATATTGCAGCCATACTGCCGTCATACTGAGACATTTTGGTGTCATACTGATGTCTTATTGAAATTCACGGCATCATGACAAAATTATGATGGCATCATGGCGTCATAATACCATCTGAAGAGTAACAATCATACAGTCATCGTACTGCAGTCACACCTCCTTCATACTGAATACTAAAAACATATTTAGTGCCATAATGATGTTATTATTGAAATTCACGGCATCATGATGACAGTAAGAAGGCGCAAAACCATCATGATATCATCACTATGACTCCTTTTCCATAAACAGCAATATGACGTCATGCCGCCATTTGTTTTGGAACAAGTTCGTATGCAAAAATTTCTTTATAATATTTTTTACTTTTTCACGCAATTGTAAATAAATTTTAATATAATTTACTGTGATATCTTTTAATCTTCATTAATTAATAATTTTTTAACTTTGAATTCTATACGTAACGAACTTCAAAATTACTCTCAATTTTGCAAATATTTTACAAATAATTTACAGAAATTGAGAACGAACTTCATTAGCATAAAATTCATTAATAAAAACAAGTCCGTAATAAATAACTCATCACTCGGTACACGACAAAAGAACGTTCAAAATGAAGGCATTTCTAACCAAATTGCGAATGAAAAATTTTGAAACTAAACTTTACATTAATGGAAACAAACTATCTCTGTAATTGCCTCAATAAATTGAACCGAGAACAATAACAGCAAAATACGATAAAGTATTCCGCTGATAAATTACTCGGGCTAAAAATTAACAGCGGCGAACTGTAATAAGGACGAACAGCGAAGAATGAGTCACTTTCAGTAAATAAAGTTATTTTGGCTAAGTGGTAAATACGTAATTTAAGACTTTCTGAAACCGGTCTTGTATTTACAAGGTTAATAAAATAATGTGTAAAATGAAAATAAATAAGGGGGTTTACAAAATTTTAATTATATTTATATATATATATATATATATATATATATATATATATACATATACTGAAATCTCTTTAAAAGGATCAGCCGCTTATATGAATAACTTTTTATTTTCCCGATCCAAATGCTATATTAATCATTATTTTTGTATTGGTTATCTGGATCGGTAAAATCCGGATATATGGATAATTTTTTATCATCCGATATTAATCATCTATAATTACGAAGAGAATTATATATAGGGGCTTATATATATATATACAGGGCGTCCCAAAAAAATGTATACACACTTTAACAGCTGATAGCTCAATTGATGTTTCTTTCTTTCCAAGTTAAACCCATTAGAATTAATAATGGCAGTCAGACTAAGCTTTGAACAAAGGAAATTCATTCTAAAATGCTACTGGAAGTGTGAAAACGCAGTTGAAGTGCAAAGATAGTTTAGGAGGGAGTTTCAAACAGATCCACCAACGCGACTTACCATCACTCGAATTAGAGATAAGTTTGAAGCCGATGGAACTGTTCAGAATGTCCACAAGAAGCGTTCCGGAAGACCACGGACATCTCGACAAGCCCCACAAAGCAAGAAAGAGTACTGGAAACGTATCACCAAAGTCCAAGAAAATCTGTGCGGCAAGCGAGTCGTGAGGTAGGAATTTCAGAATCGTCTGTCCAACGCATTTTGAAGCGCTGTCAATGGAAAAGTTACATTCCAAGATTAGTCCATGCTATTAATGAAGATGATGATCCGGACCGAAGAGTGGAGTATTGCGAGTGGTACTTGGCACGATGTGGATGTGGATTGGACGAAGGGGTTTCGTAGAATACCCTCCGCGTTCACCAGACCTCACACCACTAGACTTTTTTTATGGGGATACTTAAAAGACAAAGTCTACGCTATAAAACCTGCAACAGTCGCTGAATTGAGAGCAGCCATTGAACGAGAATGCACACAAATACCAAACGAAATGTTTCGTGATGTTTGCGATTCCATTGCTTCGCGTTATCAGCAGTGCCTGGACCAGAACGGACGTCAGTTTGAAAACAGGCGTTGACAAAACAATTAAATAATGTCTGTAGATTCTATTACATTTTGAAAATGAAATGTATTTTAATAAACACTGCCTTTATAATTATTTAAAGTGTGTATAAATTTTTTTGGGACGCCCTGTATATATATATATATATATGATGAATAAAACCACGAAGGAAAGGAAACACAAATGGTGCTCAAGCGCTTTCGTCTAATGACATCCTCAGGAACACTGAAGTACATAAAGAGTTACGACCTATATATAGGTTACAGAAAAAAAAAAAATCTATATATATATATATATATATATACAATAAACGGAAAAACAAAATTAAAGGATTGTGGAAGGGGGCACACAAATTTATAAGGAAAAACTATCGATTTTTAGCACAAGATTAAAAGAATTGTTTCCAACCAATATTATAGATAAAAAAAAATATATATATGCAAATTTATACTGGAAATTTGCCCGGGTTTTAGCACTCGCTCTTTTTGTATAAAAAAAAAAAATAAAAAATAAAAATATTTGAACAATTATCGATTTTTAGCACAAGATTAAAAGAATTGTTTCCAACCAATGTTATAGATAAAAAAACAAAATATATATACAAATTTATACTGGAAATCTGCCCGGGTTTTAGCACTCTGGTCTTTCTGTAATAAAAAAAAAAAATTGAACAATTATCGATTTTTAGCACAAGATTAAAAGAATTGTTTCCAACCAATGTTATAGATAAAAAAAATAATAAAATATATATACAAATTTGTACTGGAAATCTGCCCGGGTTTTAGCACTCTGCCCTGTTTTTTGTATGTAAAAATTGAAAAATAAAAGTTATTATGGTGGCATACAAATTTACCAAAGATTTAGCGTTCTACCTTTCTTATCTAATCTGTTCTGAAGGAATTCAAAACAACAGGATCGAGTTGAAAAAGACCTTTGCTTATGTTGAAGTTATTTGTTAGTTGGATAATGGCAGACTCAAGAATATTTCTATTAACAATGTTGCTAGAGTGAAATAAAACTGAAGCATTATTCCAATCAATACAGTTGGATAACTCTGACAAATGGACAAAAAGGGCACTGGACAACTGTCCTGTTCTAACGGAATATTGATGCTGTTTTACACGTGTGTGCAAATCCTTTCCCGTCTGACCTATGTAAAAGGAATCACATTGTTTACAATCAATTTTATAGATAATGCCTGAATTATTGGTAGGGCTATTTCTTACTATGATATTTTTCACAATATTGTTATATGAAAATACTACATTAATATCCAAAAGTTTAAATACATTAGCAATGCCTAAAAAGCCTGGGAAAAATGGAAGTACTAAAATATTTTTTGACAAAGTACGAGTGTTATTATTAACGCGATAGAAAGTTCGTTTTGCCTTGTTGAGACAAGATTCCATAAACGCAGATGGATAACACAGATCACTTCCAATACCGTTGATTTTTTCTAATTCGGCATCGAGGTATTCCGGACTGGCGATCCTAAGGGCGCGGAGAAACATTGAAGACAAAAAAAAAAAAAATGGCCTTCTTAGTGGGGGTGTCATGTCCCGAGTAAAAGTGTATGTAGGACAAATTGTTTGTTTTTTTCGATAGATACTAAATTTAAAACCTGGGCTTTCCCTATGTACACGCACATCCAAAAATGGGATTGAATTGTCTTGTTCCACTTCTAAAGTAAACTTAATAGAGGGGACTTGATCATTTAACTGAAGGAGGAAGTTATCCAGGTCACGATTCATGGGCCAGATACACAAAGTATCATCGACGTACCGCAACCAAGGGATGCCAACCCCCAGGATCGCCAGTCCGGAATACATCGATGCCGAATTAGAAAAAATCAACGGTATTGGAAGTGATCTGTGTTATCCATCTGCGTTTATGGAGTCTTGTCTCAACAAGGCAAAACGAACTTTCTGTCGCGTTAATAATAACACTCGTACTTTGTCAAAAAATATTTTAGTACTTCCATTTTTCCCGGGCTTTTTAGGCATTGCTAATGTATTTAAACTTTTGGATATTAATGTAGTATTTTCATATAACAATATTGTGAAAAATATCGTAGTAAAAAATAGCCCTACCAATAATTCAGGTATTATCTATAAAATTGGTTGCAAACAATGTGATTCCTTTTACATAGGTCAGACGGGAAAGGATTTGCACACACGTATAAAACAGCATCAATATTCCGTTAGAACAGGACAGTTGTCCAGTGCCCTTTTTGTCCATTTGTCAGAGTTATCCCACTTTATTGATTGGAATAATGCTTCAGTTTTATTTCACTCTAGCAACATTGTTAATAGAAATATTCTTGAGTCTGCCATTATCCAACTGACAAATAACTTCAACATAAGCAAAGCTCTTTTTCAACTCGATCCTGTTGTTTTGAATTCCTTCAGAACAGATTTAGATAAGAAAGGTAGAACGCTAAATCTTTGGTAAATTTGTATGCCACCATAATAACTTTTATTCTTCAATTTTTATATACAAAAAATAGGGCAGAGTGCTAAAACCCGGGCAGATTTCCAGTATAAATTTGTATATATATTTTATTATTTTTTTTATCTATAACATTGGTTGGAAACAATTCTTTTAATCTTGTGCTAAAAATCGGTAATTGTTCAAATTTTTTTTTTATTACAAAAAGAGCAGAGTGCTAAAACCCGGGCAGATTTCCAGTATAAATTTGTATATATATTTTGTTTTTTTATCTATAACATTGGTTGGAAATAATTCTTTTAATCTTGTGCTAAAAATCGATAATTGTTCAATTTTTTTTTTTTTTTTTTTTTTTTTTTTATACAAAAAGAGCGAGTGCTAAAACCCGGGCAGATTTCCAGTAGAAATTTGTATATATATTTTATTATTTTTTTTATCTATAACATTGGTTGGAAACTTCTTTTAATCTTGTGCTAAAAATCGATAATTGTTCAATTTTTTTTTTTTATTACAAAAAGAGCAGAGTGCTAAAACCCGGGCAGATTTCCAGTATAAATTTGTATATATATTTTGTTTTTTTATCTATAACATTGGTTGGAAAGAATTCTTTTAATCTTGTGCTAAAAATCGATAATTGTTCAATTTTTTTTTATATATTTTTTTTATACAAAAAGAGCGAGTGCTAAAACCGGGGCAGATTTCCAGTATAAATTTGTATATATATATATATATATATATATTTTATTTTTTTTATTTATAATATTGGTTGGAAACAATTCTTTTAATCTTGTGCTAAAAATCGATAGTTTTTCCTTATAAATTTGTGTGCCCCCTTCCACAATCCTTTAATTTTGTTTTTCCGTTTATTGTATATATATATATATATATATATATATAGATTTTTTATTTTTTTTTTTCTGTAACCTATATATAGGTCGTAAATCTTTATGTACTTCAGTGTTCCTGAGGATGTCATTAGACGAAAGCGCTTGAGCACCATTTGTGTTTCCTTTCCTTCGTGGTTTTATTCATCATAAATATTTTTCACGTGTTACTTTCGTGAAATAATTTTCATATATATATATATATATATTCACGAGTCTTTACCTGACCTTCCATACTCACCTTTTCTGTTATTAAATAATTTTTTGATCATCAGATTATTTTTTTGACATCAGTATTTACATTCATCATTATAATAAAGATTAATAATTATTAATCTTTATTATAATCTTTGATTTCCATTTTGATTAAATTTTCAAAATTTTACTTAATCTTTTAATCTGATAAAGTTGGTACTTTTCTAACTATAAAAGAGTGAAAGGGAGGAATGGCGAAGGGGTATCCTTAATACTGTTAATCATTAACCCTTTAAGGACGACTGTTACAAATTGGTAGCGTTTCAAATACACGCATTCATAACTTAACCGTACAAAAAATTCCGGCCTTAAAGGGTTAAGGAAGTCAGAGAGGCTCTTGCAGTTCCGCGATGACATAGCGAATGTAGCAATGGTCCATTATAATTATTTTGAAATTTATTATAAATGTGTACAAAATACTAAAAATTTAATAATGTCTAAAATGTCAAACAATCTAAAATTACATAATTTTTTTAACTAAAAAGAAATCAAAATTTGAAAGGATTGTTGAAATATATTTATCCCAATTGTTTATACAACAATTAATATAACATTTTAGGATGATTTAGATAACTGTCGGTTATATGGATCAGCCGCATATAGAGATCACCTAGCGATTGCCCAAAGTAATCCTTCCCCTTCAACCTTTCAAATGTTTCTTGCGTGCTTGCGATAATTCCTCATTTCACAAAGGTCAAGCTTGTTGCCCCTCCTCGTTATATATATATATAATATATATATATATATATTATGGGATGATTTCACAATAAAACACGTGAAATGAATGAATGCTGCAAACCCACAAGGAAAAAGAAAAACGATTCCAAGGCCTTTCGTGTATTCAAAGCTACACCTCGTCAGGGAATGAAGTTAAAAGGCGAGAAGCCCATATATATATACAACGTACAGGAAAAACAAAACAATTAGCACATACTTAACAAGGGTTAATGAGAGGCAAAAGAAATTTTAACATGATATCGTCAATTTTATAAGTCCCCGAGCTGTTATTGAAATTGTTTTTAAAATGAATAAATGCACATTCTAGAATATTTCGTTCTATTATATCTCTGTTTTTAACAAGCGCTTTAGAACTATCCCACTTGATGCTATGGTTACATCTATACATATGGTTAAATAAAGCATTGGAAGTACTAGCTGTTCTACAAGCATATTTATGCTGTTTTACCCTAATATCTAACGTTTTACCGGTTTGGCCTATATATACTGAGTTACATTGTGTACATCCGATCGAATACACACAACCAACAACATTATCAGGGCTATTCTTTATTAGGCGTGATTTAACAGTATTATTATACTTAAAGATTACATTAATGCCAATTGCTTTAAGTACAGTTGGAAGGTATTGAAAATTAACATGGTAAGGTAGGCTAAGGATATTTTTACGCTGAAATTCCTTTACAATTACATTATTATAATACCTATTCTTGGCTTTCTTAAGACAGTTATCTAAAAATGAAATAGGATAACATAATTTAGTACCAATATTCATGATATTGCATAACTCGGAATCTAAAAATTCAGGACTGACAACTCTCAATGCTCGAAGAAACATAGCAGAGAAAATAGAGGATTTAATCGAAGGATGATGGTCAGAATAAAAATGCACGTAAGAGTTATTATTAGTAGGCTTACGGTAGACTTCATATTTGAACTGATTAGAGCATCTCTGTGGACTTATTTCTTGGTAGGCTCAACAATTTAGCCCCATCTATTAAGTTTACAGTTGAAAAAGAAAATGAGGGAAGCCTACCTTTTCTTGATCTAAAAATTTGGAGATGCTCTAATCAGTTCAAATATGAAAGTCTACCGTAAGCCTACTAATAATAACTCTTACGTGCATTTTTATTCTGACCATCATCCTTCGATTAATCCTCTATTTTCTCTGCTATGTTTCTTCGAGCATTGAGAGTTGTCAGTCCTGAATTTTTAGATTCCGAGTTATGCAATATCATGAATATTGGTACTAAATTATGTTATCCTATTTCATTTTTAGATAACTGTCTTAAGAAAGCCAAGAATAGGTATTATAATAATGTAATTGTAAAGGAATTTCAGCGTAAAAATATCCTTAGCCTACCTTACCATGTTAATTTTCAATACCTTCCAACTGTACTTAAAGCAATTGGCATTAATGTAATCTTTAAGTATAATAATACTGTTAAATCACGCCTAATAAAGAAATAGCCCTGATAATGTTGTTGGTTGTGTGTATTCGATCGGATGTACACAATGTAACTCAGTATATAGGCCAAACCGGTAAAACGTTAGATATTAGGGTAAAACAGCATAAATATGCTTGTAGAACAGCTAGTACTTCCAATGCTTTATTTAACCATATGTATAGATGTAACCATAGCATCAAGTGGGATAGTTCTAAAGCGCTTGTTAAAAACAGAGATATAATAGAACGAATATTCTAGAATGTGCATTTATTCATTTAAAAACAATTTCAATAACAGCTCGGGGACTTATAAAATTGACGATATCATGTTAAAATTTCTTTTGCTCTCATTAACCCTTGTTAAGTATGTGCTAATTGTTTTGTTTTTCCTGTACGTTGATATATATATGGGCTTCTCGCCTTTTAACTTCATTCCCTGACGAGGTGTAGCTTTGAATACACGAAAGGCCTTGGAATCGTTTTTCTTTTTCCTTGTGGGTTTGCAGCATATATATATATATATATATATATATATATATATATATATATATATGTATGTGGTGTGTGTGTGTGTGTGTGTGTGCATTAACAAATGTTGGACCTTTCCGTTCTATGAGCATCATTGAAATACGAGTAAGAGAAATTAATATTTTTTACACTTATTTTAACTTTTTAAAGCATGTCCCGCTTACCCTGACTGCACGCCACTGATTATATATATATATATATATATATATATATGCCCGGTTAGGTTAATTGAATGCCCGGTTAGGTCAACTGAATGCCCAATTAGGTTAATTGAATATCCGGTTAGGTCAACTGAAAGCCCATTTAGGTTAATTGAATGCCCAGTTAGGTCAATTGTACGTCCTTGACGATTGGTTAGGTTAAGTCGTGATATTTTCGTTAGTTTTAACGAAAATATCTCGATTTAACCAATCGTCAAGGGCGTACAGTTGACCTAACCGGGCATTCAATTAACCTAACCGGGCATTCAATAATTTTACCTTAGGTTTCGATATATATATATACACCAACCAAAATGTACTGATTATATTAATAAAAAGTTAAAATAAGTTTAAAAAATATTAATTTCTCTCATTTCAATGGTGTCCATAGAATGGAAAAGGGATTACCTAAAAATCAGGGCCCCCAGCCTTCGTTACTTAGCTTTATAAGGCTAACTAACGAAAATATCAAGACTTAACCTAACCAGTCGTCAAGGGCGATTGGTTAGGTTAAGTCGTGATATTTTCGTTAGTTACCCTTATAAGGCTAACTAAAGAAGGCTGGAATCCCTGATCTTCAGGTGATCCAGGAAAGGTCCCAAATGTTAAATTACACACAAAAAAAAAGATAAAAAAAAAATTAAATTGAAAATTTTAAATGTTCTTAAGTTAATTTATCTTCGGCGCAGCGACGCTTTAGACTTCCAAATTAATTTACTTTGTCACGAGGAATAACTCAATGTTATTTTCATATAACCGGAAGCTCTACAATGGATGAGTAGCTTAGCGAAAACCTCTGCTTACAGCCATCAATGTAAAGTGAGGATTAAGAGAAGTGAAGGAGATCATACACAGGCCTGTGGTATTTTGGAGACTTATTCTGTGTTTGAACGAGTCTCAGTTTAATCAATTCAAGTAGAAGGCGCGCACATGCGCATACAGGCAAAATGTTAATCAAACATTTCAATAATCTTGTTTACAGCAGAGCCTACATAAAGTTCAGCAAGTGAATTTAATCTAATGGTATTGGCAGTGATTTCGGGTACTGGGAAGACCCAATGACCTGGTATTCTTCGAAAGACATTCTAATTTTGTCCGATATACAGTCATTCCCAAAAAATCACTTCTCAGTGTTTTAACAGGATGTTTGTTATGCATGTATTTACAATAAGATGTACGCATGCTCTACAAGAAAGTTGTACCACTTGACTCGTCTTTAAAACTACCATTTAATGAAAGACACCACAAAGGGTGGCAGATACTCGTAATAAACACCTACGAAGCTCATACAGAAGCACCACTGAGCACTTGTGCATAAGATTTCTTTAATCACCAACTGCAAAGATTATATACAGACTTTGTGGTAACCTTAAGGGAAACTTTAATTGAAACCTTAATTGAAACTCGGCAAAAGTCTAGCTCATGCCTTGATACAAAAAATTATTTCCTTTCTGAAAAGACATGTTGTAATTTTTGAGATCCTTCGTAAATTCCGAATGAACGAAAAATCATACACTCATCTGTAGAGGGATGACAAAAGTAAATAGACAGCTTCGATTTTTCCATAGTTTTGATTTGATAAAAAAAGTTAACAAATAATAACAAATGTACTGAATGAATATATTTAGAATGGTGTTGCTTTCCCCTTTGCAGTACGTAAAGGCGACACACGTTCTGGCATTCCATTGGTAAGCTTTGTCATTTTTTCTGGAGGACAATCATTGTAGTATCTATTTACTTTTGTCAATCCTCTGTATAAGCCAAGAGGTTCGTGGAAAAGGTCAACTTTTTATCAATCAACTGCTGGTATTCTTTCTTACACCTAAAGCGGATGTAATGTATTTTATCAGAGTTTATTTCTGTTTCAAGAGGTTTTTTTATCCGAAACACAAAATGGTGCTCAAGCGCTTTCGTCTAATGACATCCTCAGGAACACTGAAGTACATAAAAGGGTTACAGCCTATATATAGGTTACAGAAAGAAAAAAAAAAAATAACATACATACATACATACATACATATATATATATATATACACATACATATCTACACACACACATATATATATATATATATATATATATATATATATATATGTGCAATAAACAGAGAAGTAAAAATAAAATTAAAAATTATTAAAGGATTAACTGAGAGGCATACAGATTTGTAAGGAAAAATATCGATTTTTAGCACAAGATCAAATGAATTATAAAAATACAAATTTGTACTGGAAATCTGCCCGGGTTTTAACACTGCCTTTTATGGTCAAGTTTCGATATATATAAAAATAAAATGAAAATTAAAAGTTAATAAAGTAGCATACAAGTTTACCAAAGATTTAGCGTTCTACCCTTCTTATCTAAATCTGTTTTGAAGGAATTCAAAACAACAGGATCGAGTTGAAAAAGACCGTTGCTTATGTTGAAGTTATTTGAAAGTTGGATAAAGGCAGACTCAAGAATATTTCTATTAACAATGTTGCTAGAGTGGAATAAAACTGAAGCATTATTCCAATCAATACAGTGGGATAACTCTGACAAATGGACAAAAAGGGCACTGGACAACTGTCCTGTTCTAACGGAATATTGATGCTGTTTTATACGTGTGTGCAAATCCTTTCCCGTCTGACCTATGTAAAAGGAATCACATTGTTTACAACCAATTTTATGGATAATGCCTGAATTATTGGTAGGGCTATTTTTTACTATGATATTTTTCACAATATTGTTATATGAAAATACTACATTAATATCCAAAAGTTTAAGTACATTAGCAATGCCTAAAAAACCCGGGAAAAATGGAAGTACTAAAATATTTTTTGACAAAGTACGAGTGTTATTATTGACACGATAGAAAGTTCGTTTTGCCTTGTTGAGACAAGATTCCATAAACGCAGATGGATAACACAGATCACTTCCAATACCGTTGATTTTTTCCAATTCGGCATCGATGTATTCCGGACTGGCGATCCTAACGGCGCGGAGAAACATTGATGAAAAAATGGCCTTCTTAGTGGGGGTGTCATGTCCCGAGTAAAAGTGTACGTAGGACAGATTGTTTGTTGTTTTCCGATAGATACTAAACTTAAAACCTGGGCTTTCCCTATGTACACGCACATCCAAAAATGGGATTGAATTGTCTTGTTCCACTTCTAAAGTAAACTTAATGGAGGGGACTTGATCATTTAACTGAAGGAGGAAGTTATCCAGGTCACGATTCATGGGCCAGATACACAAAATATCGTCGACGTACCGCAACCAAGGGTACCGCAACCAAGGGATGCCAACCCCCAGGATTCTCGGAATGTAAGTAATTTCGAAAAACTCGATATAAATATTGGAGAGGAGGGGCGATAAGGGGTTGCCCATGGCCATCCCAAAAACTTGTTGATAATACTCGTTATTGAAAGTGAATTTACAGTCTTTGATGCAAAGCTTAATAAGTTCCAAAACAATGTGTGAAGGTAGTGGCAGGTCATACTTATATAATTCTTGGGAGAGAAAGTCAAGCATATTGTCAATCGGCACTTTTGTAAACAATGAACAAACGTCAAAACTGATCAATCTATCGTTAGTTTCAGTACGTGCATTATTCAATTTTATCAGTAAGATCCATGGAATTTTTTACATGTGAATCAGAGATAGTTCCGAGAATGGGGGACAAGACTTTGACAAGCCATTTGGGATGGCCATGGGCAACCCCTTATCGCCCCTCCTCTCCAATATTTATATGGAGTTTTTCAAAATTACTTACATTCCGAGAATCCTGGGGGTTGGCATCCCTTGGTTGCGGTACGTCGACGATGTTTTGTATATCTGGCCCATGAATCGTGACCTGGATAACTTCCTCCTTCAGTTAAATGATCAAGTCCCCTCCATTAAGTTTACTTTAGAAGTGGAACAAGACAATTCAATCCCATTTTTGGATGTGCGTGTACATAGGGAAAGCCCAGGTTTTAAGTTTAGTATCTATCGGAAAACAACAAACAATCTGTCCTACGTACACTTTTACTCGGGACATGACACCCCCACTAAGAAGGCCATTTTTTCATCAATGTTTCTCCGCGCCCTTAGGATCGCCAGTCCCGAATACATCGATGCCGAATTGGAAAAAATCAACGGTATTGGAAGTGATCTGTGTTATCCATCTGCGTTTATGGAATCTTGTCTCAACAAGGCAAAACGAACTTTCTATCGTGTCAATAATAACACTTGTACTTTGTCAAAAAATATTGTAGTACTTCCATTTTTCCCGGGCTTTTTAGGCATTGCTAATGTACTTAAACTTTTGGATATTAATGTAGTATTTTCATATAACAATATTGTGAAAAATATCATAGTAAAAAATAGCCCTACCAATAATTCAGGCATTATCTATAAAATTGGTTGTAAACAATGTGATTCCTTTTACATAGGTCAGACGGGAAAGGATTTGCACACACGTATAAAACAGCATCAATATTCCGTTAGAACAGGACAGTTGTCCAGTGCCATTTTTGTCCATTTGTCAGAGTTATCCCACTGTATTGATTGGAATAATGCTTCAGTTTTATTCCACTCTAGCAACATTGTTAATAGAAATATTCTTGAGTCTGCCATTATCCAACTTTCAAATAACTACAACATAAGCAAAGGTCTTTTTCAACTCGATCCTGTTGGTTTGAATTCCTTCAAAACAGATTTAGATAAGAAGGGTAGAACGCTAAATCTTTGGTAAACTTGTATGCTACTTTATTAACTTTTATTTTTCATTTTATTTTTATATATATCGAAACTTGACCATAAAAGGCAGAGTGCTAAAACCCGGGCAGATTTCCAGTATAAATTTGTATTTTTATAATTCATTTGATCTTGTGCTAAAAATCGATATTTTTCCTTACAAATCTGTATGCCTCTCAGTTAATCCTTCAATAATTTTTAATTTTTATTTTTACTTCTCTGTTTATTGCATATATATATATATATGTGTGTGTGTAGATATGTATATATATATATTATATATATATATATATATATATATATATATATATGTATGTATGTATGTTATTTATTTTTTTTTCTTTCTGTAACCTATATATAGGCTGTAACCCTTTTATGTACTTCAGTGTTCCTGAGGATGTCATTAGACGAAAGCGCTTGAGCACCATTTTGTGTTTCCTTTCCTTCGTGGTTTTATTCATCATAAATATTTTTCACGTGTTACTTTCGTGAAATAATTTTCATATATATATATATATATATATATATATATATGCTGCAAACCCACAAGGAAAAAGAAAAACGGTGCTCTTCCAATATGTGATCTACCGCGAAACTGTGATCTACCATATTCCAACTAATATTCCATATTCCAGGCTAACTAACGAAAATATCACGACTTAACCTAACCACTCGTCAAGGGCGTATAGTTGACCTAACGATTGGTTAGGTTAAGTCATGATATTTTCGTTAGTTAGCCTTATAAGGCTAGTTTCACGGTAGAGCACGTATTGGAATATGGTAGATTACAGTTTCGCGGTAGAGCACATATTGGAAGAGCACCAGTAAAACGATTCCAAGGCCTTTCGTGTATTCAAAGCTACACCTCGTCAGGGAATGAAGATAAAAGGTGAGATGCCCATAAATATATACAACGTACAGGAAAAACAAAACAATTAGCACATACTTAACAAGGGTTAATGAGAGGCAAAAGAAATTTTAACATGTTATCGTCAATTTTATACGTCCCCGCACTGTTATTGAAATTGTTTTTAAAATGAATAAATGCACATTCTAGAATATTTCTTTCTATTATATCTCTGTTTTTAACAAGCGCTTTAGAACTATCCCACTTGATGCTATGGTTACATCTATACATATGGTTAAATAAAGCATTCGAATTATTAGCTGTTCTACAAGCATATTTATGCTGTTTTACCCTAATATCTAACGTTTTACCGGTTTGGCCTATATATACTGAGTTACATTGTGTACATCCGATCGAATACACACAACCAACAACATTATCAGGGCTATTCTTTATTAGGCGTGATTTAACAGTATTATTATATTTAAAGATTACATTAATGCCAATTGCTTTAAGTACAGTTGGAAGGTATTGAAAATTAACATGGTAAGGTAGGCTAAGGATATTTTTACGCTGAAATTCCTTTACAATTACATTATTATAATACCTATTCTTGGCTTTCTTAAGACAGTTATCTAAAAATGAAATAGGATAACATAATTTAGTACCAATATTCATGATATTGCATAACTCGGAATCTAAAAATTCAGGACTGACAACTCTCAATGCTCGAAGAAACATATCAGAGAAAATAGAGGATTTAATCGAAGGATGATGGTCAGAATAAAAATGCACATAAGAGTTATTATTAGTAGGCTTACGGTAGACTTCATATTTGAACTTATTAGAGCATCTCCAAATTTTTAAATCAAGAAAAGATAGGCTTCCATCCATTTTCTTTTTCAACTGTAAACTTAATAGATGGGACTAAATTGGGTGCTACTGTAGTATGCGGTCTACCTACGATTCGGCGGTCTACCTTTTAATTATAGCTTCTTATCTTGTTTACTAATTGTTTGTTTACATCCCATTGTCAATCGCCCTTGACGATTGGTTAGGTTTAGTCATGATATTTTCGTTAGTTTTAACGAAAATATCATGATTAAACCTAACCAATCGTAGGTAGACCGCATACTACAGTAGCACCCTAAATTGTTGAGCCTACCAAGAAATAAGTCCACATTCAAATTATTAGGCCAAAGGCATAAAATATCATCTATATACCTGTACCAAACCAGGATGTTAATAAAATGTTTAACAGAAAATTAAGAGAAATTTTAAAAAATAACTATAATGGGCTTCCACAGCAGTTTCTTAGTATCAGTCCGTCACTACCATATCTGTACGGCTTAGTAAAAACACACAACGTTAATAATCCCATGAGGCCTATTGTTAGCTCAGTGGGCTCCGTAACCTATAAGCTATCAAAATGGTTAGTTAGTTTATTAACGCCGTTAGTTGGCTCTATTTCTGAGTCACATATTGTAAATAGCATGGATCTTATTGACAAACTGAAGTTCCCTAATGACCATAATTTCAAATTGGTAAGCTTCGATGTATGCTCGCTATTCACAAAAGTCCCTGTTGATGACTTACTTGATTTTTTAAAAGATAAGATCTCTGAATATTCTTTCCCTGTTCAACACAACACTCTTATTGAGTTAATTAAGCTTTGTGTCAAAGATTGTAAATTTCAGTTTGAAAATAAGTTTTATGCTATGTCGTTTGGATTGGCTATGGGAAATCCCCTTTCACCTGTACTAGCTAATTTATATATGGAATTTTTTGAAAGTAGAATTTTGCCTACGATTGTTAATTTTAACCTGGTTTGGTACAGGTATATAGATGATATTTTATGCCTTTGGCCTAATAATTTGGATGTGGACTTATTTCTTGGTAGGCTCAACAATTTAGTCCCATCTATTAAGTTTACAGTTGAAAAAGAAAATGATGGAAGCCTATCTTTTCTTGATCTAAAAATTTGAAGATGCTCTAATCAGTTCAAATATGAAGTCTACCGTAAGCCTACTAATAATAACTCTTATGTGCATTTTTATTCTGACCATCATCCTTCGATTAAATCCTCTATTTTCTCTGCTATGTTTCTTCGAGCATTGAGAGTTGTCAGTCCTGAATTTTTAGATTCCGAGTTATGCAATATCATGAATATTGGTACTAAATTTTGTTATCCTATTTCATTTTTAGATAACTGTCTTAAGAAAGCCAAGAATAGGTATTATAATAATGTAATTGTAAAGGAATTTCAGCGTAAAAATATCCTTAGCCTACCTTACCATGTTAATTTTCAATACCTTCCAACTGTACTTAAAGCAATTGACATTAATGTAATCTTTAAGTATAATAATACTGTTAAATCACGCCTAATAAAGAATAGCCCTGATAATGTTGTTGGTTGTGTGTATTCGATCGGATGTACACAATGTAACTCAGTATATATAGGCCAAACCGGTAAAACGTTAGATATTAGGGTAAAACAGCATAAATATGCTTGTAGAACAGCTAATAATTCGAATGCTTTATTTAACCATATGTATAGATGTAACCATAGCATCAAGTGGGATAGTTCTAAAGCGCTTGTTAAAAACAGAGATATAATAGAAAGAAATATTCTAGAATGTGCATTTATTCATTTTAAAAACAATTTCAATAACAGTGCGGAGACGTATAAAATTGACGATATCATGTTAAAGTTTCTTTTGCCTCTCATTAACCCTTGTTAAGTATGTGCTAATTGTTTTGTTTTTCCTGTACGTTGTATATATTTATGGGCATCTCGCCTTTTATCTTCATTCCCTGACGAGGTGTAGCTTTGAATACACGAAAGGCCTTGGAATCGTTTTTCTTTTTCCTTGTGGATTGCAGCATTCATTCATTTCACGTGTTTTATTGTGAAATTCATCCCATATATATATATATATATATATACACATACACAGTGGTGGATCTAGGATATTTCTTTCGGGGGTTGCTGGTGCCTATACTGCTGCCCACTATATAGCAGCAGAATACTACCTTTACCTAATGCACAAAAACCACAATGTGACTGCCCTGTTTAAGAGTCAGTAAGCACTAACTGGTTAAGAGAACACGCAGTCAATCTATGAGTCTTTTATTTAATGCCAAAGGTAATGTAATCGAAAATAATAATACTAAACAACCAGTTTTTATTGTGGCAAAGATACGGTAAATCTGAAAAGATAAGAGGAAAGGCTTTTTCCCGTAAGATGAGTGGTCATTGGGAGGGCTCTAGCCCGTTCAGCCCCTCCCTGGATCCGCCGGTGTATATATATATGCGCCTCGGTGGTGTAGTGGTTAGTGCCGCTCATTACGAATCCATCGGATCGATTGAGTTCCATTAGGCGAGGGAAGCAGCCAACGTGCAGATAGCTCACACTCAGTTGTTCGTCCTTCCATTAGTTGGTAGATAAATGGATACCATAAAAACCTCCCGAAAAACGAGGTGCGAGCTGTAGAGTGGTCGAACACAAGTCGATCCTGAACAATTATTCAAACACCCCAAAAATATAGGCAATTAAGGGATTTATACTAATACTATAATCCTTATCACGGTGATAGGACTTGCCCTACCCTGTATTAATGCATACTGTAATGATAGCTCCAGAGTATCGTATTAGCGATACACTGGGGCTACCAGCGAGTGAATCACCCTGTAGATATAGAATTTATTCAATGCTCTCTCTCACGAGTGAAGTCGTTTTATCGCTCGCTCTTGCTCGAATGATTTTGGTTTATCTAAATTGCTCCAATCCATTGCTTATATTTTACTATAAATACAGTCACTCTAAGTGGTTGATTAATGAAGTGATCAGTAAATAATATATAAACGAATTTACATACACACAAACGCAAGTTGTTTGATCAATTAATATTTTGTTTGAAAGTACCTTAAACTTAAAACTCTGTGTGTGTGTGTGTCTCTTTCTCTCTGTCTCTGTCTGTCTGTTTGTCTGTCTGTCTGTCTGTCTGTCTCTCTCTTTCTCTCTAAATTCAGTCTCTAAAACATCGTATGGGTATCAGAGTAAAGATTTAGTGACAAGATTCATAAAATTTTACAGTCTTTCTCTGAGAAAATCAATGTATAAAAATATCAGGCAAAGAGGCGAAACTGAAATACGTACATTCTCTCCTTCTCTCCCTCTCTTTTCATTTCATCTGACATTCTCTGTTCCCTATTTGTTTATTTTTCTTCATACATATATATATATAATATATATTAGAGAGAAGAGAGAGAGAGAGAGAGAGAGAGAGAGAGAGAAAGTTATTTTCAATTAAAGAGAGCATCCGTTGTTCGGGTTACATTTTCTCCTTTGAAAATTACAGTTTTTAATGACTTAATGTGTGTGTGTGTGTTTGCGTAGGCAACTGGGCATAAGTGAGGGCGAGTTTGTGACAATTTAAAGATGTAGTGGGGTAACTCTTTTGCGAGGTAACACTTCTGATACCTCGGAACATTAAAATATTTGTATTAAAATTTCTAAAAAACATTTTTTACTGTCGGAAAAAAATTTATGCTGGTCTTAACTAGAAGCAATTTCAAGATGCCATTTTTTATTATTACATTTTCTACGTCCATAATGCTTGGTTAGATTAGTTAAGATTTGGTTAGGTTAGATTAGGTTAGATTAGCGAGTACTTCATTATTTATGAATTAACAGAAATGGTCTCTATGCTCAGTCCTCTAGTATTATATATACACACCTTGGTTAACCTTCGTTTTGCTTCCGCCCGAATTGTTCATTCTGACGGTGAAGCTTGTCACTCCACCTTAGACCTACAGTTTAACGTGGACTGAACCACGCCCCACCAGCAGCCCAGCGTCTTAACCACAAGGCTACCTAGGGTACCCATTTATCTACCAACTAGCGTATAGGAGGGCGAAGGCCAATCGCTCCCATTAGAACATTGAAGCGTATGTCCGCCTTTGTAGGGAAGTGAATGCGAAGGTTAGGCTAGCGAAACGTAACGAAAACCTACGGGTGGCAAGCCTTTGCAAGGGGAACCCTAAGGAGTTCTTCAGTTATGTTAATAGTAGAAAGGACCGAAGCGGTTTACTGCGGACCTCCGACGCGGACATCACTAATGTGCTTAATGAGTACTTTGCGGGAGTGTTCACCAGGGAGGACACCCGCGTCATCCCCGAGCCAGGCGTCAGGCACGAAGGTGCTGGCCTGGATAGTGTTCGATGTACCGCGACAGTCGTTGCCGATAGAATAGACAAACTGAGGGCGTTTAAGGCTCCTGGGCCAGACCAGTTTCTCCCCAAAGTGTTGCGGGAGGTGCGCGACCAGGTGGCTCCCCACCTGGCTACAGTCTTCAACAAATCGTTGGAGACGGGCCCAGGTGCCTGGTGACTGGAGGGAAGCCAATGTGACCCCTATCTTTAAGAAAGGGAATCACGAAAGTCCAGGGAACTATCGTCCCATTAGTCTCACTTCAGTTGTAGGTAAATTATTAGAGGGGATAATAGCGGATAGGATCGTTGGCCATTTGGATTCCTACAAGCTGCTTGGGGATTCCCAACATGGGTTTAGACGGCATGGGTCGTGTCTCACCAACTTGCTCGAGTTTTTCCACGTCATGTTGAGTGAGTATGATAAGAGTAGGGCGATTGATATACTTTATCTCGACTTTCAGAAAGCCTTTGATAAGGTACCTCACCGCCGGCTAATGGCGAAAGTGCGCGCGCTGGGTATCGGTGGGGAAGTAGGTAGGTGGATTGAAAACTGGCTGAAGAATAGGCGGCAGAGGGTTGTAATTAAAGGGGTTAGTTCGGGTTGGGCCTCGGTCACTAGTGGGGTTCCTCAGGGTTCCGTTTTGGGGGCCACTGTTGTTTATCATTTACATAAATGATATTGACGGTGGCATCGCCAGTCGGATCGCCAAATTCGCTGATTACACCAAGCTTGGAGCCAATGTTGGGACGCCCGAAGCGATCGAGCAACTGCGTGCGGACCTTGGTAGGATAGGAGAGTGGTCCGAAAAATGGCAAATGCCGTTTAGCTTGGGTAAAAGCAAAGTGATGCACATTGGCTACACCAATCCCAAGTCGGACTGCTCCATGTTGGGGAGTAATATCGAGGCGACTGATTTGGAAAAGGACTTGGGTGTGCTAATTAGCAGCGACCTTAAGTTTACGAAACAGTGGGTAGAGGTGGAAAAGAAAGCCCAGAAGCTGTTGAGTTATTGAGTTATATCAGGAGCCAATTTCAGTTTCGGAACAAAGAGATTGTGCTCTCTCTGTACAATTCCTTGGTTCGGCCGCACCTGGAGTATGCTGTGCAGTTCTGGTTGCCCATTCTCAGGAAAGATATTGAGAGGCTGGAGCGAGTGCAGGCGAGGGCCACGAAGTTAATCCCTTCCGTTAGGCATATGGACTACAATCGACGCTTACGCGCCCTGAACTTGTTTTCGCTGGAAACTCGGAGGCTGCGCGATCAACTCATCGAGGTTTTCAAGCTCTTACGCGGGTTCAACGATGTCGATTTTAGAAGCATGTTTAGTTTAAATGATAACCCAACTCGCAACAATGGTTGGAAGTTGGATTTGAAACGGTTTAGGACTAGTGTGTGTGGGAATTACTTTACCTATAAGATCTGTGACACGTGGAACAGGTTACCTTCGGAAGTTGTGAACAGTTCCTCTGTGGTTCACTTCAAAAAAAGGTTAGACCAAATCTTGCACACTATTTGAGGGTGTAGAAAATTTTCCCTGGCACCCGTTGCCATTGGTACCTCCTCGGTATGGGCCGCAAGGCGTTTTGAGGTACTTCTTTTCCTTGTAACTCCTTGTAACCAATTTTTTTTATTGTGTGGAAGGATGAACAGCTGGGTTTTGCTGCGCGCCGCCTGCCGTCACAGGGTCTCGATCCCGGGGCCGTTACATTCCTAGTCAGCGACTCTAACCACTACACCACCGAGGCGATATATATATATACATATATATATATATACACACGTTCAGATACAGATTATTTCAAACGCGGTTTTGTTCACATTTGATAAAATTATTTTATCAGTTAATTATGAATTCTTCAGAATTTTTAATTTTTCAATATTCTTTCTATAGATTTTTATTCGGCGAACTTTTTTCTACCACTGTATATAAATTATATACCAAATATAAAAACATTGACAATATTTTGTATATAATGGCGCATTAGTTTATTTTCAGACTAAACATTTCAGGACATGTAAATAAGCTTTTAATGTTAAATTAACCAAAGTATATGATTGGGTGATCTCATAAACTATTCTTGAATATCAGCGAGATGAAGTTTGCTTTTTAGTAATAAAAGCAGTGTTAGGTAATGTTAGGCAGTGTTTAGTAATAAAAGGATGTTGGACAAATGCTTTAAACTTTAAAGTAATAGGATGTAAGTAATCCTTACCAATTGCACTGATTATGGAAATATATATATATTTTGCATTTCAATGCCCAAAATTCTCTAAAAATTACGTTTAGATTTGATTCTGGAAATTGTACCAAACTAAGTAACTTTGTGTTCCAATTTGCTTTTCCACTGGAGCATTCCAAATGGTGAGTAAGGCCTATAGTAGCGATAAATGGAATTACAGCAACATGGGGAACTGTGTTCCCATAATGTGCTTTCGAAGTTACAGTAGTCCAGGGGTATGGGGTATGAACATAATTATAGTGTGAATGTAAACACTGACGAATTAACTTAACCTGACCCAATCTCATTTAGCTTAACTCAGAATAATTTGTCAATTAAATCTCACGTCTAGAGAATAAGGTTAGCCCAATTTATCAACAAGAAACTGACCCGAAAGACTATATTATAAATTCGGTAGTCGAGTGAAACCATTCGGCTGACATTCCGTCGACAAGACTTTTAATCGAAAAGTTTTTTTTTTTAAGATCAGATTAAGTGGGGTAACGTTATTTTATCGACATGAAAATTTTCTCGATAGAAAACCCCCGACATATCTGGCCGAAATGTCGTTATAACCTCTGGTTAACGACGTCTGATTAACACGCCATAAATTGAGCAAGTTATTGTAGGTTAGATTAAGTTAGGTTAAGCCTAGTTAAGTTTATGTTAAATTAGGTTAATTTAATTTATTAGTGTGTCATTAGAGTGTACCGTCGACCAAAACTGTATCAATCCCATAACTTCAAATGTCGAATACGATAGACGCTAATAAATAATAGTTTTAAACTTTAAAAAGTTAAAATTAACAAACGCGCAAAAGATAATTCTCCTTTTTCTTCTTCTTTATCTGATGATCATAAAGAAGAGAGTAAAGTGAATGGCTAAAATAGCAAGAGAGGAGCTGAAGAGAAAACCTATTTCAGAAGTGTTTTGACGTTCGACCCCAAATTGCTGTCACTCGAAAAGTTAAATTAATATTTTCGCATTCAATTTATTTGTAATAATTTACATTTTTTATTCCATATAATAATATTTTTAAATAATTTTAAGTTAATTTTATTACTAATATTATTAATTTTAGCCTTCGTTTCAATGGAATTCTTATTTCAGTAGTTTATATATGCTCGGTAGTGTAATAATTTGAGCAGTGGTACCAGAGACAATGTATTTTTATGTCATTGCTATGTAAGGTTGGTAAACTTGATAAAGAGAGAGAGAGTGAGTGAGTGAGAGAGAGAGAGAGAGATCTTTTTTGTAATAAAAATAAACTTTACAGTTTACAGTTGTTACAGTTAGTGCAATATATAATATTTTGGTGCTCTTCCAATACGTGCTCTACCGTAAAATGTACATTCCAATATGTGCTAACTAACGAAAATATCACGACCTAACCTAACCAATCGTTTGGTCAATTGTACGCCCTTGACGATTGGTTAGGTTAGGTCGTGATATTTTCGTTAGTTAGCACATATTGGAATGTAAATTTTACGGTAGAGCACGTATTGGAAGAGCATCAATATTTTTTAGGTTGAAAATGCAAATGCCGATTCGGTTATTGATATTTATTTTTACTTAGTTTCAACATTAAACTTTAAGTTTTATTGGGCTCAGTCTCTTAATTTTTCATACGTCCTTTATCATAATATATATATATATATTATAATATATATATATATATATATATATATATATATTGTTGAACTTCATACTGTTGTCTTCTGCCTTCTTCAATAATGTTTCAATGTCATTTTGTAATTTTTCTATGTCACATCCATTCAGTATTTCCTCGCCTATCTTTTTGTCATCTCCGAAACACGATACGATGCTGTCATTAATACCTACATCAATGTCTGCAATCACTATGATAAACAGCAAAAGAACTAATATCTATTTTTGGAACAGAACTGACGAGTTCTGATAATGCAGGTTTAACTCCATTTAGTACCACTCTTTGTGTTCTTTGAGTCAGAAAATTAAATATCCATCGTCCCAACTTTCTAGTAATTCCTTTATTCTTAAGTTTGTGTTCTACAATTCACTGGTCATATTTATCGAAGACTTTAGCAAAATCGGTATATTGCATCTATATTTTGACCTCGACGCAATGTTTCTGATATTTACTCTTGGTGGTATCATAACTGATAGACAGGATCTTCTCGACTTGAAGCTATGCTGGTTCGGATTGGATAAATTCTTTTCTTGTATCTAGTTAAGTAATTTTGTCTCTAATTACACATTCAAAGAACCCCAACCGGTACTGAATGAACTGGTAATCACATTATTGTATTTCACCCAGCAGCTATGCCAAACGTACGATACACAACGAACAACATCGACTCTCTGGGTAAAAAATGCAAAAACTACCGCTTACATAGTAAGCCATTGTACATCATATCGGGACGATACTTTTTGCGCATATATATATATATATACACAAATTGTGTAAATTGTGCAAATTGTGTAAACCTGCAACTATTTTCAGGAGTGTTCCATTTCTCTCTACGTGAATGCTAATAGTTATGAAATGAGGTATTCAGATTACGTTTCGAAATTGAGTTGAGTTGGCGTGAGATTTCAGCAATAACTGCAACCAATACCAAGCATGAAACGTCACTTACTTCAATTTCATTGATTAGTTTTTGTTTTTTTAAAAGAAAGATACGAAAAGTAAATTATAATTTTGGAATTTGTTGATTTTCAATTATTTCTTCATTCTTCTTTATTACTGAAAATTTATAAATAAAAAACATGCTCTATTCTACGAATCTGCTTGCTTCATTTCATCTGTGGTTTATATAATAAAATAATTTATGGGTTACTGAATTAGTTGCATGATCGCTGTTGAATTTATGCATAGGAAGATCGCGCTATTTATTGATCTAGATTTTTTACGCAGTGTCCGTGCTGGTAAATTCTAGATTTTCACTATTTAAACTTTTTTCTCAGTCAGTCGCTGCAGCTTTCTCTCTCTCTCTCTCTCTCTCTCTCTCTCTCTCTCTATTGCTTTATTTTTTTTAATTTAAGATAATTCTAAAGAGCCTCTGTTCTTCGACTACATATAAATACATATGTGACAATTGCGCATTGATAAAACACAAAGGTCTCAGTTAACGTAACTCTTCTAAAAACACTATTAATTTTTAAAAACAAACCAGATCTAAATGACAATACACTCTTTTCCACAACCTAAATATTTTACGACAACCAACCAACCAACCAACCAACCAACCAACCAACCTTATCTTCCTACTTTCGAGACATTCTCCCAATTTTATAGCAGTACCCGTGATGATAAGATGTACTTGGAAGCAACCCAAGCTGCTATTTTTATTATTACATTTTTGACGTTCATAACCTTTTATTTTCTGTATTTTATCATTATTTTTTATTTTTTAACATTTTAAAGCTATTCAATTTTAATTGGTAACTTTTACTTATTTACTTTTTTCGGAGCAAATGTAGTTTACGTCCCCCTGACACAAAATGGGACACAAACTACACAATAGGGTGGCCCACTTTTCAATTTTTTTTGAAAAGTATAGGTTATCGTAGTTTTTCCCATTATTTGGCACTATACTAGCACATTGGTACCATTTTTACAAAAATTGATCAATATTTAGGGGTCTCGCATCGACTTTGAAATTAGGAGTTTTTTTTAAAATGCGTACTTTTTAACGTTTTACTGAATCAAGATAAATCATTAAGTAGGGATGTTTTCTGAATCCTCTTGATGAGAGAAGTCGTTTGGTGTGCCTTCCAATGTCATACGACTAACGGTTTAAAAGTTGTGCCTGTATACAGGTAATACCAATGTGCTAGTATAGTGCCAAATAATGGGAAAAACCACGATCACCTATACTTTTCAAAAAAATCAGCAAATAACAGACAAATAAGGAAGAAAGAAACAATAACTTAAACAATCACTTTTGCATTGTATTGACCACTATCACACGTCACTGGCTGCAATGTTGTCCCTCTGTGCTATGTCATCGTGGCGAGTGATGACTTCTTGAAGTCGCCGAGCTCTTTCCGGTTCTTTTCCACCACTTGCAGAAGATCCTGCAGCTGTGCCTCGACCTTTGTGACCGTGTTCGCATAGTCTTGTATCAGTTGGACTCCTCTTTCAGCGACGTCATTGATGACCTGGAGATTAGAGATCACATCCTTCAGACGACAAAAGTCCTCGTTCTCGTCCCACTTATCAGTTGGCAGGGTGAGCCACGAAGACCCATACATCATCAGACCTGCAAATAAGAACCAGGAGGACTCGTCGATCAGGTCGGGGAGTAGCGTCATCTCGTCGACTGAGACGTTCTCGTATGTGAAGTCTTTGGGTACACGGAGGTGGGACAGCTTCTCTGCCATCTGTTGCTTCACAGTGCCAGCCACCTTGTTGCTGCATAGAGCGAAGATGACGGTCTGAGGCCTCAGATACCAGAAGAGCCGCCTCATCACTGCCAGTGACGCTTCTGCCACCTCGCGGTCCACTGCCCTATACCTCAGAAAACGCTGGTATAGTACCAGGTCATTCAACGGCGCATCAGCTGCTACAGGGGCCGCCAACCAAGCTGGTACGTACAGAAGAGCGATGAACACCACGATCTTGTGCAGTTTGTCGACCAGCTCGGCGTCGAGCTCCAGCTGCCTACTGAACATCAGCAGTTTTGTGTAGTAGATGACCTGAAACAGAATAGGCACCATTGTAAGTAAGACAGGTTTATTGTTACCAATTACTTTCTTTGCGTTATAATGAAATGTTTATCTTTGAATAACATTTAAACTTATCTCTAGATTATTTTTGTTTGAAAATACTAACTTTAGCCATCCATCTTGCGTGGTGGTAGGCTCCTGGGCGCATGAGGTGAATGCCACGGCGTGGTTGTGTCCCGAGTACCAGGAGCGTGATCTCTGCCACTTCCCGGTAATCGTCTCTAACGAAACCAGAAGCTGTGCTCAGGAAGCTGACCGCCGCGTCCCGGAGTTCTATTAGCCACGTACTCTCCGCCAGATTCTCGACCTGCAGCTTGCAGTAGGTCGAGAGATCGAGCTCGTCCCATCTTCAAAAATAATAAACAAGAAAATTGTGTGAGAAAACTCTGAAGTTCCGGTTTGGCTTGCTGTTTTATAAACTAGTGGAATATCATGTGTGTCCTAACTTTACCTTGCACAAAAAATGAACTAACCTTCTCTTCAACTGCTGAAATAAAGGATCAGTTGGTGCCGTAGTCCTTCCGAGCAGGGTGACGGCTACTGCCACCACGATAAGCTCTAGGACGTGATGACGGCATCCCAGCTGGAGTAGCGGTCGCCCGAGCATGTTTTCCAGCCGGACAACTGCACCCTGCACCCTCCCCGTGTTGATGGAAGTGGTGTCGAAGCAGAGTCCGATGACGCTCTCCTCACATCCCCAATCTTCGAGAGCATGTATGGTTGCCCGCGCCTGCGACAGTCCGGTGCCGTCAGCAACAGCTGGGACTGACAGCAACTTTCCTTCTGTGCAATGAAGAGCCCCGGAGATGAGAATTGCTTGGCGGTGCTCCGCCGTTCCAAGGAAGTTCTGAAACACATGCCATATATTTCAATTTCATGGTTGTAAAGCTATTTTTGTTCACATTCAGTTCTCTTTTTAATTGACATTATGCTTCATGAATCTCATTACTAAATTGATAGCTATGAAAACTTAATCAACTGACCTTGACCATTTTGCCATCCCAGTGGACAACAGTGTACCTCGGTGGCGTGAAGGAGTCCTTCACAGCCGCCGCCACTTCACGGCGATGTGACACTCTTCCCCGGCGAGCCGTTTCTTTCGAGATGCTGAACTGATTGAGGTCTGCTGGTGGATCCGCCGAACGTGTGATAGCAGCCACAATGCTTACTACCTATGTAGAGAATGGAAAGTGGAAAGGAAACTGTCAAGAATACATGTGGGTTACGGGTCACTTTAAAACTGACGCTATCGATGAATACTATACACAATACGCACCTGATTATTGGACATGCGGAAACGATCAGCCACTTCCATGACAGCAGGTGCATTAAGGATGCGGCGAGGAAGATTGACAGACACACTTGGCTCTTTCGGCAGGGGGAACGCTAGTTCTGTCTCCGACTCTCCTGACATGCCAGTATCATCATCCTGACATGCCAGTATCATCATTCTCCATGGCCTCATCTCCGGTTTCGTATGCACACTTTGAGGTTTGCGGCTCCTGGCGAGGACGTTTTCTCCCTTCCTGTAGCTTTCTTTTTACAGCGAAAACTTTATCGTTCCCGCTCATCGTTGCCACCCGAGGACCACGTTGATCGAGGTAGAAGTCAATGTCTTCTTTCTTGTCCTTGTCGGACAGCAGTCGATTCTTCTTTATATCTTCGACAACGTCAGATGCTCCGATATCCCACAGCTTGTCCACACTGTCCGAAAACTTCTGCCGTTATCCTCCGGCGTCAGTTTCTCGTTTTCTGCTCTTTTGGAGTAAGTGCCACTCTTTCCACAATGTCTCTAGCTTCCGTCCGCAGTTGAGCTTTGTGATTGTTTTAATGCGGGCCATGTTCCAAAACTTTAAGACGCTGTTTACTGTTTCTTTGAATGCGTCTTTCCTGTTAGCAGTGTACTGGATAACACTGAAGAAGTATTGCAAAACCTGCCGTGTTGTTGGCAATTTGCTACCACTGATGGAGGACGACGGTTGGCCAACTAAAAAAATTTCCGAGGCCGATCTTAGAGAAGGTAGCGATGTTATTTTCGCCTTTCCTTTTGATGACTCTCTATTTGTAGCTTCAAGAGTTCTTCCAGTTATGGTTGCCATCGATTTCTCCATGACAAAGGATGAGGAACTCAGACAGAATTTCAAAATGTTATGATCTGCAAAAAAAGAAATAGGTTAGGTACCTGGCACAGGCATAGTGCATTTTCTAATTACCTATATACATTATACATTCCGCCCGGGTATGGTGACTCATTTTTTTGAAAAGTATAGGTGATCGTGGTTTTTCCCATTATTTGGCACTATACTAGCACATTGGTATTACCTGTATACAGGCACAACCTTTAAACCGTTAGTCGTATGACATTGGCAGGCACACCAAACGACTTCTCTCATTAAGAGGATTCAGAAAACATCCCTACTTAATGATTTATCTTGATTCAGTAAAAAGTTAAAAAGTACGCATTTTAAAAAAAAACTAGTAATTTCAAGGTCGATGCGAGACCCCTAAATATTGATCAATTTTTGTAAAAATGGTACCAATGTGCTAGTATAGTGCCAAATAATGGGAAAAACCACGATCACCTATACTTTTCAAAAAAAATTGAAAAGTGGGCTACCCTACTACACAAGGTCAAAGTTGGGGAACGTAAACTACACGAGGATCTTTAGGAGACATTTTTTAAATGAATCCAACAAATAAAATTTAAAATTAACAAAAATATTACGACTTAACCTAACCAATCGTCAATATATATATATATATATATATATATATATATATATATATATATATATATAACAGTGTTGGGCACTAAAGCGTTAATCCGATAACAGTTAATTAACGAAGTTAACTTTTTTTAACGGACTATTAACGGAAGTTAATTTCCATTTATCGTTATCGGACCAGTTAACTTCCGATAACTCGATATTTAGTCTGTTAAAGTCCGTTAACACGTTTACTGCGAGGAGTCATTCACGGAAGATCACCGCTCCGCGAATGAATTCAAACAGCCATAACTTCAGTCTGCCAATTCCGTCCTCTGCCACAGTGGAGCGGCTCTTCTCTCTCGGCAAGGACATCCTGAGGCCCAAGAGGTCAAGACTGGCAGTTGGGCCTAACTTTGAGAAGTTGATCTTTCTGAAGGGCAACCAGCACATTGTGTCATAGTCTTTAATAAATGTGCCTAAAATTTAATTTTACCTTTCAGTTCCCGCCATAATAATTCTCTGGTAAATTAAAATTTAGTTAATGGTTAGTGGTTACAAGGGTTTCAAAACATGTAATCAGTACATTTTTTATTAAAAATAAAAAAAAAGTTATTAAGCAAAAAAGTTGCAAAACTTGATAAAAATACAGTTAAATACCTATTTATTGTTGGATTTTGCATAAATAAACATTTTCTATGGGTTTTGAAGCTTTTTTTCCTTGATTTTTTTAAATGTTAGTAAAGAAATAGTTATCGTTAACGGATTATCGTTAACTTCCGTTAACTTTGTAGTAAAATTATCGGATTATCGTTATCGGAGTTAAAAATTGGGGTTAACGGATTATCGTTATCGAAGTTAACTTTTTGGTTAACGGTGCCCACCACTGTATATATATATATATATATATATATATATATAATATATATATATATATATATATATATATATATTAACGATTGGTTAAGTCTTAATATTTTCGTTATTTTTAACGTTTTATTTGATTAGGTATACGCGGAGAAAGTTGGGGAACGCAAACTACACTAGGATAATGTAGGGAAACATAAATTACGGTACACTAGGGTAATGTAGGGGAATGTAAACCACTATGCACCACTGGGGGACGTAAACTACACTTGCTTCCTCTCTTCTTATTTTCGGTCCTTTACAATTTTGAGAATAATTTTTTATAATTATTTCGTATTTTATATTTTATATTTTATATTTATATTTTATATTTGGTACTTAGTCTACTTACGTATTATCGGGACTACCAAACTGTTTATTATGTATTTTTGCTCTCGTCATTTTCGTTTAAACTAACGAAAATATCACAACTTAACCTATCCAATCATCAAGGGCGTACAGTTGACCTAACCGGGCATTCAATTAACCTAACCGGGCATTCAGTTCACCTGACCAGGCATTCAGTTCACCTAACCGGGCATTTTCCGTTTTATTTTGTTTTTCGTAGCTAAGCTAACCAAACCTAACCTAAAATCTTTCCTTTATTCAGATCATTAGAAATTTTCAACCATGAAATGCCCGGTTAGGTCAACTGAATGCCCGGTTAGATTAATTGAATGCCCGGTTAGGTCAACTGTACGCCCTTGATGATTGGTTAGGTTAAGTTGTGATATTTTTGTTAGTTTAAACGAAAATGACGAGATCAAAAATACACAATAAACAATTTGGTAGTCACGATAATATGTAAGTACCTTATAGTTTATATTTATATTTATATTTTATATTTATATTTATATTTCATATTATACTTGGTGCTACTATAGTATGCGGTCTACCTACGATTGGTTAGGTTTAGTCCATGATATTTTCGTTAAAACTAACGAAAATCATGACTAACCTAACCAATCGTCAAGGGCGATTGACAATGGGATGTAAACAAACAATTAGTAAACAGGATAATAAGATATAATTAAAAGGTAGACCGCCGAATCGTAGGTAGACCGCATACTAAAGTAGCACCTTATACTTTATATCTTATATTTGTATTTTATCATTCATATTTATATTTTATATTTCGTATTAAAAGATCCTTCGTATTTTATATTTATATTTCATATTTACATTTTATATTTCATATTTATATTTTATACTTCATATTTCTTATTTGTATTTTATATTTCATATTTTATATTTATGTTTTATATTTATATTTTATATTTTATATTTATATTTTATATTTCAATCAATTTTTTCCCTTTTAAGATTTTATTTTTAGCATTCTGATAATGGTACAGTATATGTAAATGTCGAAACTTTGATTTCGTAAAATAGTGATCTATATGACACACACACACACACACATATATATACTATATATATATATATATATATATATATATATATATACACACACACACACACACACACACCTTTGGTTAAAGTTTGGTTAGCTTCCGTCCGAAATGTTCATTCTGACGAAGGTCAAGCTTCTCACTTCACCTTAGACCTATAGTTTAACGTGGAATCCGAACCACGCCCCACCAGCAGCCCAGCGTCTTAACCACTAGGCTACCCAGGGTATCCATTTACCTACCAATCACTTTCTTTATTGTGCGGAAGGATGAACAACTGGGTTTTGCTGCGCGCCGGCTGCCGTCACCTGGTCTCGGACCCGGGTCCGATGGATTCGTAGTCAGCGACACTAACCACTACACCACCATATATATATATATAATTTCGCTTCTTATTCTCGACTTAGATTGGTTTACTTTTCATTGGGAACGCTGATTGCGTCGAAAGATTATTTACGTTCTTGCTTCTGGCAGATCCGGTGAGATGAAATGAACTCAAATGATATTTGTTACCATAATTTTATAACTACTGTAGTTCCTAGACCTTTTCTTTTTAATGCAGGAAGGAGGGGTGAAGGGCGAATGCCCGTAAAAACGCATCCCCCCCGAATAGAAGGAAAAGCATAGAGTCGAAATAAAGGTTCTTTGAGGCTCTTAAAAAGGTTGCCACTTTTTTTATTTTGAAAAGATTATGTAGTGTGTAAGATGAGTGTATGTGTAGTGAGGAAGAGAGGGAGAGGTGTGTGTTCGAGAGCATGATGGACTGCTCACAGGGTAGATGAAACACGGAAAATGATTAGCTAAGGAGGAGAGTGACAGGAAGAACGGGAGTTCCAACATTCCCTGTTTCCTGCCTAACGCTCGCCCCACCCCCCGCTCCGGTGTACTTCCCTGGTAGATTGGTGTTTCCACTCTCATTCGAATAATAGTGATTAACATTTAACATAAACTATGACGCGTAAATGTAATAGTTTATTGTCAGTATGACCAACCAACTAGAATTTGAGATATTATTTAAATAAACTCAGTACAAAATAGTGAATAGTGTCACCTAATATATATATATATATATATATAGTCGTGAAAAGCTATAAAGTAAACAAAACCTTTGTTTATTTACGTTTGTTCGTTTAAAGTTTAAACAAGCTATACAATATATACAGTTTGTAACTTTAAAAGCATCAAACAAAGTTTCCTTTTATTTATCCTGTATAACAAATGTTATTATTTCCAGTTCTGTTTTATGTACTGTTGTGTAGTACGTGGCATCATCGTATGTGCAGCAATGTTTTATTAATGTCGGTGCGGAGCGTGGAGCAGGCCCACCGGTTCGGTGCGGTGCTGGTGCCGATCCTTCTGGTGCGGTGCGGTGCGGTGCCGACCCTTCTGGTGCAGTACGATGCATGGGGCAATAAATAAAAAAAATCTAGGTGGTACACTGCAATGCTTGCAGCAGACTTACTGGTGCAATGCTTGGAGCAGGCTTACTGGTACGATGCTTGGAGCAGGCTTACTGGTGCGGTGCTGTGCCAGAACTAGGAAAGTCGGTGCACCGTCAACTCGCGTAATGATTAGCATCGCTGAATACGAATCTACGGGCCCTAGTTCGATTCCCGGCGATGGCAGGCGACGCTCAGCTTACCCTTTCATACCAAAACGTTCGTGGGTAAATAAATGGGTACTCTGGGTAAACTAGTGGTTAGGATATTGAGATGCTGATTAGGGCGGCTCGTTTTTACACTTTTTTCGATATTTGATTGGGGCTAGTCCTGAAAAGTTGCGATTTGGAGAGAAAATAAAGTGTGTAAAATTTTTTTGATCTACGTCAATACCTTCCGGTGGCGGCGAGTCCTTAAAAATCGAAAAATAGGCCTAAAAACATAAAATTTTTATATAATTTTATATAATTTTTATATAATGTTCATTGTTCAATGACTGCTATTAATTTATTCAAGCCTATAATAGTGTTCTCAGGGTTGTTTGCACAGAAATATACCGGAATTAACATTTGTATAACATCTTGTTAAAACTTGCTTTAAATCAATATTTTGGATATTTTAACGGCTAAGACGCCAACGGAAGTTATTAACAGATTGTGCTGAAATTTTTATTGTTTATTTTGTAAGTCTTTAAAACCATTTTCCAATCTACCCCGTTAGGCCTATTTTTCGATTTTTAAGGACTCGCCGCCACCGGAAGGTATTGACGTAGATCAAAAAAATTTTACACACTTTATTTTCACTCCAAATCGCAACTTTTCCGCACTACCCCCAATCAAATATCGAAAAAAGTGTAAAAACGAGCCACCCTAATGCTGATCGAGAGGTCGTAAGATGGAGTCCGGGGGAGGGCTTTGTAATTTCCGACCACACGTGATGGGTCATAGTTCGGATTCCACGTTAACCTGTAAGCCTGAGATCTACAGATCTACAGAAGCTAAGGCTAACAAAGACCCTAAGATCCACTCTAAGATTAGCCCGAGAGAAAGAAGAAAGTAAGGGGTTAAAAGAAGAGAATATGGGGTTAAGTAAATAGCAAAACCTAGCACTCGTGGGTTAAAGAAGGACACCATCATCATCCGCCGGCCACTGCTGACAAGTCGGAAAAATAGTCGAAGAGAATAATTCCAGCTGTTGCAGACCGGTCCTCCACTCCATTGGGAGGTAGAGGATGCAGCCCACTCTGCCGGAAAGGAGTGAAAGATGAAACGAAGTAAAATAAGAACGCATTACAAACCATGCAACACATTCTTAACTCAAACACTATCCTACCATGCAAACTACAGACATGCAATGAAGAGAGTTACAGACATGCAAATAAGGAGAGAGGGAAAAAAAGAAAAAGAAAAAGTGGGTTAGTTTACGCTACGAGCTACATCTAAGTTCGTGTTAGTCTAATTTTTTTTTTTTTTGCTGGCATATCACACGCTGGCATGTCAGAAGCTGGCATTAGTCGTCAACAGACTCATCCATGATCACCACCCCCAAAGCTCCTGTTACTAATTGTCTTTTTATTATATTAAACAACGTTAATATTTTTAAAATGCCTATCTAAATGGTTCTTAAACACATTATCGAAAGTGAACAGTTTATAAAAATTTACGTTATCGATTTTATTAACAATTTTGAAAACTTCAATAAGCTCCCCCCTTAATCTCCTAGTTTCGAGTGAATGCAAGTCTAACTCTTTAATCCTATCTTCGTGAGGCTTGTTGCGCAATGACGGGATTAGTTTCGTGGCACGACGCTGAACCCTTTCTAACCTATCAATATCCTCACGCAAATACGGGCACCAAAACTGAACGCTATATTCTAAATGAGGCCTGACTAGGGACTTGTGAAAGGGCAATATAATATTCTTCGATTTAAATTCGAAATTACGCGCTATGAAGCCTAACATCCTATTAGCTTCTGCACAAGACTCCAGGCACTGGTTCCTAACTTTTAAATCCTTAGATACGCGTACGCCTAAATCTACTTCCTCGTCAACGCTCGCTAACTCTCTAAAATCCATCGTATACGTGTAATTATTGTTACGAGAACCTATATGCAAAACTTTACATTTGTTAACGTTAAATTGCATCTGCCACTTATCCGTCCACTCCATAATCCTATTTACATCGTCTTGGAGCCTATTTCTATCGTCCTCGTTAACAACCTTACCGCCTATTTTAGTATCGTCCGCGAATTTTGACACGTTACTAGTCAATCCTACATCTATGTCGTTAATGTAAATTACGAATAGCAATGGGCCTAACACTGAACACTGTGGAACACCGCTACCTTCATCCAACCACCCGGATTCACTACCATTAACAACGACCCTCTGTCTCCTAGCACCAAGCCATTCCTCTAACCAGTTAGCTACCTGACCGCGTATAAGGTGCGCTTTAACCTTCGCAATTAATCTTCTATGCGAAGATGGGGCAAAAAGCTTGACCTTTGTCAGAATAAACAATTTGGGCGGAAGTAAAACGAAAGTTATATATATATATATATATATATATATATATATATATATAGAGAGAGAGAGAGGCATATATATATATATATATATATATATATATATATTTTCACTGCTTTTGGCACAGATCTTAGTAGCTTAAGGACAAGTGTTAGGAAAAGCTTCCCGGTTTTACACAAAACACCATTCTACCCGTACACACATCCAAAGTATAAACAGCTCGCAGTATCATTGCCAGGTATGATGCATCGAGGGTTAACGTTCTGACGAGACTCCATGTGTGGCTCATCACCAATGAAAGTATCAAGTCTGATTCATACTCATTTCCGTCCTATGCCGTTAGTGTGCACCGCAAATACTAGTCTTTATATATCTGGGTGCATGATTCTTCAGTAGGAAGATGCACCTATAGACAGATAATCCGAGAAAGATGAGAAATAAAATATCTCTTAACCATTTCGTTCACAAATATTTATTTCTTTAAACCAAAAGTATAAGATCTATTGTTACTCAAAACCAAATACTTTAGCAACTAGTCAATTACGTTACACATTTTGGGTATCTTTCACCACCACAAGTAAACTAAACCTCCATATACGAGTATTAACCATACAAAAACATTTGTCGAAAAATTCCATTTTAGTACAATTTATATGATATTATTTCCAGTGTGATACTACAGTATAGGGTGGCCATAAAGTTCCTTTGAATAAAAAAAACAAGGTCAACATATAGATATGTTGTAATGTCACTGCAAAGAGACTTTGAAGTATGTATGAAAAATGTATTCTAATATAATCGTAGTCAAGATACGTACGAAATCTTGAGAAAGTTAAACAAGAAATGAAAAACTGTCAAAACACTTCTAAAGTAAAATCGTGTTCAAAATGATGATCGACGAATATAAAGTTTATTTTTATCAAAGTAAACCGTTCATTCAAATCCAGGTCTCTCTTCCGCCTTAGTTTCAGCTTACTAGTTTCTTATTTGGTTTTATATATGTCTGTGTAACTAGGAATTTCATGAAATCCCTAAAATGTTCAGGGATTTCATGTAAGGTTAAGTTGTAAAATTTTCGTTAAACCAACGGGAAAATTACTGAATGTCCGGTTAGTTAAATGCCCGGTTAGGACACCTGTACGCCCTTGACGATTGTTTAGGTTAAGTCGTGATATTTTCGTTAAAACTAACGAAAATATCGCGAATTAAACTTATATGAAATCCCTGAACATTTTAGGGATTTCATGAAATCCCTATTTACACAGATTCCCTGGAACATATATTATATAGTATATATATGGGATAAATTTCACACTTAAACACGTGAAATGAATGAATGATGCAAACCCACAAGGAAAAAGAAAAAAATTATTCCAAGGTCTTTCGTGTATTCAGCAATACACCTCGTCAGGGAATTTTTTCTTTTTCCTTGGGAGTTTCCATCATATACACATTATATATATATATATATATATATATATATATATATATATATATAGTTTAATCTTTTTTATTTTCTTATGAATGGTTATATATAGACTATATATATATATGATGCACACCCACAAGGAAAAAAAAAAGATTCCAAGATCTTTCGTGTATTCAGAGCTACACTTCGTCAGGGATTCTCTGACGAGGTGTACCTCTGAATACACGAAAGGCTTTGGAATCGTTTTTTCTTTTCCTTGTGGTTTGCATCATTCATTCATTTCACGTGTTTAATTGTGAAATTCATCCCATATATATATATATATATATATGTGCCTGATGTGAAGTTCATCAGTGTCATTTCCATATCAACATACATTTCCAGCATAATCACTGTTCATAGGTAATTTATTATCACTAATCAAGATCATCGACTTTAAGCGTTGTTGTGTTTGTTCAGTTGTTGTATAAGTGACTGTGTTCTGCGTTCATATGTTGTAGTCACCCGTAGAACGTTTGAGTCCCACGTAAAGGTGTAGGTCCCCTCTTTCACAAGACAATTTCCGTTACGTAAGAGGATAAAGAACCCTCATAATTATTATTATTATTATTATTATTATTATTATTATTATTATTATCTGAACCAGAATGAACCCACGGAAGTTGTACCACTTGACTTTTTTAGATATACGGAGAGTTGACAAAAGTAAATAGACACCTTTCGGTTTTTCGATAGATTTTGATTGATAATAAAAGTCAATAAATAATAACAGCTGTGGTGAATCAGTATAGCTAGAAAAGTGTTGCTTTTCCCTTTGCATTACGCAAAGCTCTGGCATTACACGTTCTTGCATTCCATTCATGAGCTTTGTCATTTGTTCTTGAGAACAGTCATCGTGGTGTGGTGTCTATTTACTTTTGTCAAACCTCTCTAAATGAATAATCTATTTAGCATGGTTTAATTTTGGGGGTGTGAACAGTGATAGTCATGGGTATTTTTATGAAAGGAGTAAAACCACAATGAAAAATTTATATTATTAAAGCTCGTTTGGCTTATCGTACTTAAGAATATCCACAGCACTTACTGTATATAACATAGCACTATACGTATAATTTAACACTTATACGTATAACATAACACTTATATAAATTTATTCTTCATGACCACTCGCTTTCCTTTTAAAGTATGAATAAACCCAAAATTAAATATAGTAGAACTGGGGGCGTGGCAATGACCCCCTTTTTAAAACCAGAAAACGTTTCAACCGACGGACCAAATTATCGAGAGTGAGCAATTTTTATCAAATGTAAAATATTTTGATGAAAGTTTTTACAGTATTTGCACAACATAGAATAATAAATGTAAAATTTACCTAATCTAACCTTACCTAACGAAATTTGATCTAACCAAACATAATTTAACCTAACCTATTTAACCTTACCAAACGAAATTTGATCTAACCAAACTTATTTAACCTTACCTAACGAAATTTGATCTAACCAAACCTAATTTAACCTAACCTAATCTAACCTTACATAACGAAATTTGATCTACCCAAACAATTTAACCTAACTTAATCTAACCTTACCAAACGAAATTTGATCTAACCAAACCTAATCTACCCTAACCTAATCTAATCTAGTGTAATCTAACCGGGCACAACCTAACCTAACCTAACCTTTATTTACAAAGACAAAAGTTAGAAGATTAAAAAAGAATAAACGCTTTCAATTATCCTTTTCTGTACTTATTATTTCAAACGTTTCGAAATTCTCTTTTATCATCAGTCCATTTATACGAAATAAATTATTAATACTAGTACAGTTCCCGTCACTTCGCTGACGGTTAGACAGGCTAAACTACAAAAAAAGAACCCAGCCGTGAAAATTTTGAGCTTCACATTGTGTCAACATTTCTGAATCTGGTATCTCCCAAAACCTCCTCACCCCCATTCATACAACTTGGGGGCTAACCCCCTCCCCCATTACCCCCACCCTTCCCCATTACCCCACCCATCCCCCATTACCCCCACCCTTCCCCCATTGCTAAACTACAGAAAATAACACAGTCATGAAAATCTTGAGCTTCACATTGCCGCCCGTAATACAATTTCTGAATTTTTTTTACAATTTCTGAATTTTTTTCTCACAATTTTTTCTCACAATTTCTGAAAGTGTGACGGACAGACGGACAGACAGACAGACGGACAGCTCTCTTATTATAGTATAATAATAATACATTATCCCTTTAGAAGAACTTTAAATACAATATAAACAAGGCTATTTAATATAAATTATCTGAACATAAAGTCGTGAAGTTGCAAACATTATAAAGAGAACGTGAAATTTAGAATTATAAGTTTGGCTTAAATTGAAATAGAAATTTTGTCGAAGAAATGTCATTTCGTAAAAGTTCAAAGAAAGAGTTGTATTGAATGGGTGAGAAGTTAAATATATGGATGTGGGGCGATTCGAGGGTGTGTAGATGTGTTATACTTTTTGAGTTGATTGTGTGTAGGATTTTTAAATGGGATCGATGGAGTGTGGTGGTTAGGGCAGTGACAGTGTTCGCGGTTGAACAACTTGGACTGACTATTTGAGGAGTGAGATTCTATCTACTAAGAAATTAGATTATTGGACAGAACAAAATTTATATTAAAAGAATATATACATTGTGTGTATATATATATATATATATATATATATATATATATATATATATATATGCTGCAAACCCACAAGTAAAAAGAAAAAACGATTCCAAGGCCTTTCGTGTATTCAAAGCTACACCTCGTCATGGAATGAAGATAAAAGGCGAGATGCCCATAAATATATACAACGTACAGGAAAAACAAAACAATTAGCACATACTTAACAAGGGTTAATGAGAGGCAAAAGAAATTTTAACATGATATCGTCAATTTTATACGACCCCGCACTGTTATTGAAATTGTTTTTAAAATGAATAAATGCACATTCTAGAATATTTCTTTCTATTATATCTCTGTTTTTAACAAGCGCTTTAGAACTATCCCACTTGATGCTATGGTTACATCTATACATATGGTTAAATAAAGCATTGGAATTATTAGCTGTTCTACAAGCTTATTTATGCTGTTTTACCCTAATATCTAACGTTTTACCAGTTTGGCCTATATATACTGAGTTACATTGTGTACATCCGATCGATTTTTAGATAACTGTCTTAAGAAAGCCAAGAATAGGTATTATAATAATGTAATTGTAAAGGAATTTCAGCGTAAAAATATCCTTAGCCTACCTTACCATGTTAATTTTCAATACCTTCCAACTGTACTTAAAGCAATTGGCATTAATGTAATCTTTAAGTATAATAATACTGTTAAATCACGCCTAATAAAGAATAGCCCTGATAATGTTGTTGGTTGTGTGTACTCGATCGGATGTACACAATGTAACTCAGTATATATAGGCCAAACCGGTAAAACGTTAGATATTAGGGTAAAACAGCATAAATATGCTTGCAGAACAGCTAATAATTCCAATGCTTTATTTAACCATATGTATAGATGTAACCATAGCATCAAGTGGGATAGTTCTAAAGCGCTTGTTAAAAACAGAGATATAATAGAAAGAAATATTCTAGAATGTGCACTTATTCATTTTAAAAACAATTTCAATAACAGTGCGGGGACGTATAAAATTGACGATATCATGTTAAAATTTCTTTTGCCTCTCATTAACCCTTGTTAAGTATGTGCTAATTGTTTTGTTTTTCCTGTACGTTGTATATATTTATGGGCATCTCGCCTTTTATCTTCATTCCATGTCGAGGTGTAGCTTTGAATACACAAAAGGCCTTGGAATCGTTTTTTCTTTTTCCTTGTGGTTTCCAGCATTCATTCATTTCACGTGTTTTATTGTGAAATTCATCCCATATATATATATATATATATATATATATATATATAATATGTGTGTGTGTGTGTGTGTGTGTGTGTGTATATATGGGATGGATTTCACAATTAAACACGTGATATGAATGAATGATGTAAACCCACAAGTAAAAAATTTAAAATGATTCCAAGGCCTTTCGTGTATTCAGAAGTACACCTCGTCAGGGAATGAGGACGAGGTGTACTTCTGACGAAGGTGTACTTCTGAATACACGAAAGGCCTTGGAATCATTTTTCATTTTTCTTGTGGGTTTACATCATATATATATATATAAAATGCAAACCCACAAAGAAAAAGAAAAAATTATCCCAAGGTCTTTCGTGTTTTCAACAGTACACCTCGTCAGGGAATGAATGACGAGGTGTATTACTGAATACACGAAAGACCTTGGATTCATTTTTCTTTTACCTTATTGGTTTGCATTATTCATTCATTTTATGTGTTTAAGTGTGAAAGCCATTCCATACATATATATATATATATATATATATATATATATATATATATATATATATATATATATATATATATATATATATTATACAGGGCGTCCCCAAAAAATGTATACACACTTTAACAGCTGATAGCTCAATTGATGTTTCTTTCTTTCCAAGTTAAACCCATTAGAATTAATAATGGCAGTCAGACTAAGCTTTGAACAAAGGAAATTCATTCTAAAATGCTACTGGAAGTGTGAAAACGCAGTTGAAGTGCAAAGACAGTTTAGGAGGGAGTTTCAAACAGATCCACCAACGCGACTTACCATCACTCGAATTAGAGATAAGTTTGAAGCCGATGGAACTGTTCAGAATGTCCACAAGAAGCGTTCCGGAAGACCACGGACATCGACAAGCCCCACAAAGCAAGAAAGAGTACTGGAAACGTATCACCAAAGTCCAAGAAAATCTGTGCGGCAAGCGAGTCGTGAGGTAGGAATTTCAGAATCGTCTGTCCAACGCATTTTGAAGCGCTGTCAATGGAAAAGTTACATTCCAAGATTAGTCTATGCTATTAATGAAGATGATCCGGACCGAAGAGTGGAGTATTGCGAGTGGTACTTGGCACGATGTGGATGTGGATTGGACGAAGGGGTTTCGTAGAATACCCTCCGCGTTCACCAGACCTCACACCACTAGACTTTTTTTTATGGGGATACTTAAAAGACAAAGTCTACGCTATAAAACATGCAACAGTCGCTGAATTGAGAGCAGCCATTGAACGAGAATGCACACAAATACCAAACGAAATGTTTCGTGATGTTTGCGATTCCATTGCTTCGCGTTATCAGCAGTGCCTGGACCAGAACGGACGTCAGTTTGAAAACAGGCGTTGACAAAACAATTAAATAATGTCTGTAGATTCTATTACATTTTGAAAATGAAATGTATTTTAATAAACACTGCCTTTATAAGTATTTAAAGTGTGTATACATTTTTTGGGACGCCCTGTGTGTGTATATATATATATATATATATATATATATATATATATATATATATATATATATACACGGCATAACCCATTCAGTAGAGGAGGAAAGAAGCTCACTATATCGCTCTTGGTTTATGCCAGCAAGTTTATCAAAGAAAAAACTATTTGACGTATCTGAATGCAATTTTCTCCTTTTTCATAATGGAATCTTCGCATTTCAAATATTTATTCTGGACGTTTTGGACATAAATATAGTCTGAATATTTTTTCTTTTTCGTTGCAAAATCAAAATACGTTGAAGATATCGGAAAGTAGGAAAGATAATACGTTTACATCGCTCATCATTCTTAAGATACCTCTGGGTAAAAGTCTTTGAGTTTTGTTGTCTGGGTATGGTGGATTGATTGCATCCCTCCAAACAATCATCGTTGTTTACTAAATGTTTGTAGAACATTTTGAAACGTTTTGGAACGTTTTACAGACGTTTTGGCATGTTTCTAAACGTTCTGCAACATTTCTAAAAGTTTTGGAACGTTTGGCATGTTTCTAAACGTTTTGTAAACGTTTTGGAACCTTTATAAACTTTTGAAACGTTTTATAAACGTTTGGGAACTTCTATAAATGTTTTAGAACATTTTATAGACGTTTTGGAATGTTTTATAGGCTTTTTGAAACGTTTTAAAGACCTTTTGGAACGTTCTGTAGACGTTTAAGAACATTTTATAGACATTTTGAAACGTTTTATAGACGTTTTGGAAAGTTTACTAATATTATCTTTGTTTACTGGATATCTTCTGTTGTGATTCAAACGTTGTGTACTTAATAGACATTATATAAAGCATAATTAAGGAAGATATTACTGGCAATAATAGTAATAATAATAATACTAATAATAATAATAATAATGATGATAATAATAATAATAACTTCTGGAAGTTGTCTAACATCTTAACATCTAAGGGCATATGGTGAAGGAGACATACAGCTTGAACTTTATTATTAATATCGTGCATGAAAAATCCGAATGCTTTAATGGGAAACCCATAAGGAATTTTACTTATTTCGTTTCTAAATTTGTCGATGCATTTTTATTTTAGTTGATAATCACAGTACGTGAAACCGGAAAGTGCTTTTAGATGTAAAACAAAACTGGAAGCATTAGCCTCATTCCACTGTTAAAAATGGCGTTGTTTGCAACTTATTTTAGGATCTCATAACATTTTTATTATATATATATATATATACTATATATATATATATATATATATATATATATATATATATATATATATATATATATATATATACAGGGTGTAAAAAAAGTCTGTTCTCTTAGGAAAATGAGGTATAACTGAAACGAACGAGAAAATAGTTTTAACTATACATTACAAACAATACTACCAACTTACCAATTAATCCAGTACATGCTCAAATTGCATTCCATGAAGCCGTTCACACATTTCTACTCGTCTTTGTAAACTGTGAGTTACGTTTGAAGTGTTTCTGCACTAATTCTCTTATATCTTATTTCCCTATGAGAACGGACTTTTCTTACACCCTGTGTATATATATATATATATATATATATATATATATATATATATATATATATATATGGTGAGTCAGAAGTCGTGTCTCAGAAATAACTATACGATAAATATATAAGATAGATAGATAAATAGATAGATACATTATGGATACAAAAATAACAGATCTACGCTATTACAAATTGACTTATTTTTATTAATTAAATTTTTCCATGGCTTAAAATTAGATTTAATTATATTGTGTTAAAATAACTTTATAAAGAAACTTCTCAAATGTAAGAAGAAAAATTCCTTTCTTTTTAAACTCAAAAAAGCTTCCCTTTTGTTATGAATTACAATTAACTCGTATTGGAAATTTTAAAATTTAAGATTTTTTCATGATGAAAAACAGCTTTTCCGCATTTCAACAGACAAATTATTTCTATTATCTGAATAGATCCTCCTTGCTGCACTAAAATCTTTCTGAGTAAATTGAGTTACGGTGTATATATATATATATATATATATATATAGGTAGAGTACTCAAATATTTTAATACTAGATTGAAATTTTGGATCACCTGAAGATCAGGGCCCCCAGCCTTCGTTAGTTAGCCTTATAAGGCTAACTAACAAAAATATCACGACCTAACCTAACTAGTCGTTAGATCAACTGTACGCCTTTAACAACTGGTTAGGTTAGGTCGTGATATTTTCGTTAGGTACCCTTATAAAGCTAACTGAAGAAGGCTGGGGGCCCTGATCTTCACGTGGTCCGAAATTTTAAACTGAACGGGATACTTTTTTTTATACTAATTTCTAGGGATCTTTTCCGTTTGACTGCCGCCATTGAAACATAAGAGGTGAGTGCCCTCAGCCTTCTTTACTTAGCCTTATAAGGCTAACTAACGAAAATATCACGACCTAACCTAACCAATCGTTAGGTCAACTGTACGATCTTGACGATTGGTTAGGTTAGGTCGTGATATGTTTGTTAGTTAGCCTTATAAAGCTAACTAAAGAAGGCTGGAGGCCCTGATCTTCAGGTGATCCCCTTATTTTTCTGAGTACACGATTAAAACTTAAAAATTAAGCATGGATCTTGAAAGTAATTAAAATTGTTTATAAGAAACAAAATTTGAAGGGGAAATTAAGAAAAGCTTTTTTATAAAGTAACTTATTTTGTATCATCAAGACATTTCAGTTAAAATACAAAATACAAAAAGTTTATTTGTTTCAATGGCGGCAGTCAAACTGGAAAAGATCCATTTCTAGGAGTGTCACCTCTACTAAACCTTCAAAATTCAGTTTATCTTAATTTACAAGGTAACATTGTCGGGTAAATCTCTAGGAGCGCTCCATTTTTCAATGTTAAACATACACTCATAAAACATATACCATTTGAAAGCTCACATTTTTCTGAGTCTAAAAATGTAGTAATCCAAAAGTATCAATAGCAAATAAAAAGTAACTACGTTTAAATATAAAACCCTATATCGATCAATTTGTGATGCGTGATCTTTACGGGAGCGGAGCCCCCGTACCCCAGAGACCTAAATTATACAAATGATAATGTAATAACATATTCATGTTAGGTTAGGTTAGCGTAACAATTACCGGGGACGGAGACGTAGTGTATTTTTTATCTGAGACATCTTTCGGAAAATATTTATTGTCATTACTCAAGTTTTAGCTTCACACGGCTTAAGAGCACTCATAGTCTCCTCTTGTTTGCACCGTTTTACAACAGCCTTATATGAGGCCCTCCTTGGAAGAAATGGCTAAGCGACAAAAGTAAAAAAACGCCAGAAAATGCAGTTAAATGAAAAAGAAAATGAAAAGGTTTATTGGCAGACTATAGTCCATATGACAAATATTATTAATACAATGACAGTTCACATACTAAGGATAGAAATATATACAATTGATTAGAAATAATACTGAATGGCGAGGTTAAGTGGAGCTACAGACAGGCGTTTTCGTACCAAGAATTCCATAGCTTAGAGGATAAATGGCAGGACTCATGGATAGCTTGGATAATCGGGTTGGTTGATTTTTTAATTCTTTGCATTAGACTGTATTGAGCACGTCTTGTTATCTCCGGGAAGCTCGGGACATTGCGGGTAGCAAACATTTGCGAAGCTGAGCATGTCGGGGGTAATTTATGTAAGAGTCTAAAAGACCTGTTGTACAGCAAATTTAGGGTTCTGCCAAAACCTTTTTTATAATTCACCCACAGTTGCTGTCCGTATATATTACTGCAGAAAGTACGAAAGAGAGTGTCTTTAGCTTCACTTGAACAAAATCGAAACTTTCTTATGGTCATATTCGCTTTAGCACACAGGCTTCGAAATTGCCTTCTTATATCCGAGTCATCACTCAAGGAGATGGTGATAGTTTGACCCAAATACTTAAACTCTTGTACTTCCTCAATTACTTCACCATTCATTTTAAACCTTATATCAGCTGGCTGATTACAGCTTTTAGGATGAAATTGCATAACCTTATTTTTTGTAACATTAAAAAGAATATCATGTTTCTGCGAATACACTTCGCAGACCTTTAGTAGCTGATCCAAACCTTTAACAGAGGGACTTATTAACACCATATCATCGGCATAAACTAAGTTATTTATCCTTGTGTTATCTATACTGTACGACATCCCACTGTTGCTTCATTAAGTGAAGCAATTAATCCGTCAATATACACATTAAACAGCATTGGGGAGAGCAAGGAGCCTTGTCTTACCCGGCAAGAGGAGCCAAAACACTCGAATAGTACATTGCCAGTTAAAGTGCCATAACTTTTGAACTTCTGAAGATATTTCGAAGAAATATCTTCAAAGGTTAAAAAATTATGGCATTTTCAAATGGGTAAAAAATTTTACTACGTTTTCTGGTATTTTTTAACTTTTGTCGCTTAGCCACATCTTCCTAGGAGGGTCTCATATAATGCTTATGTTCTACTCATGTCCATAATCGAACCTTTTCTTGGTTTATGAAGGAAATTCCAAAGGTGATATAAATTTTAGCTTCTAATTTAAGTGGAACCTTGAAATCAGTTCAGCCAGAAATAACTTTAGGCCTTGACCTGGCCAATTAAGCCGCTTCCTCTACTCTACCTTTTTGACAGTGTAGACTCTTCATATCTGTAATATTCAGTGTTACTTCAGTATGTCTGTGGTCCTAAAGAATACAAGTCTGCATTACTTGTACATTTACCATACTTGGTTATTTAAATTATTACGTATTAAACACCGAAGAACGAACCATTTAATTATTTCACTTGAATTATCACTAACATGTGTAAAAGTGTCGCTATCCGTACCTATTTTATTTACAGTACAAATGAGCAGGTTAACTGGAATGCATATATTACATCGTTTAATGAAAAATTCGAAATTCACATCCAAATTACACACTTCCATTATAACACATTGAGAGTATTTAGTCACGAATGTAAGCTTTAATTTTAGAGAGAAATCAACATATTCAACATTGTTGTAACCTAAAATTTTATTACTTATATTTGGTGAGGGAGAGAAGTGTTTAAATTTAGTGAGAGTTTTCCTTGTAAGACAGCCAACTTCTACATGAGGTTTTCAAATATATACATATATACAGAGAGAGAGAGAGAGAGATTTATAGTACGGTAATAAAATCGTCTTTTAAAGGTATAGAAAGTTTTGTACATTTCTTCAAAGACATAAACTGAAAGAAAAATCTGAGTAAGGTTTTATACAAATCCTGAGATATTAATAAAGTTGAGATATTAGCCAAGTTGTAGAAGCCTCTGTACCGCGACATTACTTACAAAGGAAGTTTCTATTTAAAGATAACGCTATCAGGAGACTTACGCACAGGTGTCGATATTTTATGGTGTAGAAAATAAAACGTATATTATATATAGTACAATATACGGGGTGTTCTAGAAGTCCTGCCCCAAAGGCTATTATCATGGTGTACATTATGGGGCGAGACTTTTGGGATACCCTGTATAATATACTTTGGAATCCAGTATAGGATTTCTTTACCAATGGATAAAATATTTTCTTTTAAGTACAAAGCAAGTCCTTCCAAAGACGGGGCAGCAACTTGGGCCATTGTTGCAACACCACTTCCCGTAGACCACTGAAGTTAAGTGACATTGTGTCTGTCTGTGTAATTGTTTGATGGGTGACCGTGCTGTGTTCATATGATGTAGCGACCCGTGGTTCGAATTCCACGTGAATTCCCTGTGTTATATGACCCTGCCTTTGAAGGCGAGCGCTAAATCAATGTAATTAATGCCAAAAAACACCCAAAAAACACCAACAACAACAGCAACAACTAAAAAGAACTCCCTTTCCCTCAAACCTGACCAAGTCATATCGTTTTGTATTACACTCTATTCCTTAATGTAACTACAGGAGTCAATATATATATATATATATATATATATATATATATATATATATATATATATATATATATATATATATAACAGGTTACACTGAAACAGAAACAGTAATTAATATACCAAAATCATAACAACATGTATACGTCTACCTTTACAAAAAGCCACACTTAATAACCTTCGAAAACCTGTTGCATCTGTTTATGAAAATAAATTTAATCCAGAGTTTCTTCTCTTCCCCGCCCCCAACCTTTATGCCCTCTCCCACTTCCCTTCCGAAACTCCATCAAAAGGTTTTGATTAACGAAATCAATTTCTGTCCATGATTTTCACCAGAATATTACGTCAGATTTTCAATTCATATCCTAAATGGCACTGGCAAATTTGTTATACCGTATAAGCGGGACAAGGTCTTTTTATGTTTTATTCTGTACATATATACACTGTGTGTATATATATATATATATATATATATATATATATATATATATATATATGATACACACAGACCGTGCATGGAACAAGGAACTCTTCTGGGATAATTAAATCCACTATAGTCCGAATAAGTAATGGTAAATGGCAAATACCATAGTTTTTCTTTTTCATGGTGCAAGCCCGACGTGGGCAACGGGTCTCTCGCAAAGAGGTCCCATAAATATAGCTTCCCTCACCAGCTATCTGCAAAGCAGACAGGATCCAGCTGGATCCTGTCTGCTTTGCAGATAGCTGGTGAGGGAAGCTATATTTATGGGACCTCTTTGCGAGAGACCCGTTGCCCACGTCGGGCTTGCATCATGAAAAAGAAAAACTATGGTATTTGCCATTTACCATTACTTATTCGGACTATAGTGGATTTAATTATCCCAGAAGAGTTCCTTGTTCCATGCACGGTCTGTGTGTATCATAAAAAACTCAAGGAACCATTCTGAGTTCACTCCCATATATATATATATATATATATATATAATATATATATATATATATATATATATATATAAAAACAAATCATATACTTTTACTGTTTTATTTTTATAGGTATCAGAAAAAAAAAAAACGTGATTAAGTATCTAATTATCAGCAACAGTTGCAGTATCATACACTCTTACGATGTTGTGGATACAATTATGTCTGACCATAGGCTAATACTGGCAAAACTGCTGGTAAATGAAACAACCAAAGCAAGTTGCCCTGGACATCCAAGGGTACATGAAGAAACATTCAAAAATTACAACTTTTATGATGGGACCATAGATTGGGAAAGTCTGAGGAATGAACTCGGTCAAACTGAGTGGGATAGAGTTTCTGAGGATAAAGAAGTGGATGAACTCCTCGACCTCCTAAAGCATAAATGCCTGGAATATGCAAAAAATATGTTCCTCCTAAATCAAACAGAGAAAGGAGACAAGGGCACCACATTCCGAGGGACAGGAGGATCCTAATGCGAAGAAGGCATAACATCAGAAAAAAATTATAGGAGACAACATACCCACCTCTTATTCGAAAATTGAATGAAAACCTGCTCACCATTGAACGAAACCTTAAGGAATCTCACGAGCACCAGAGAATAAGAGAAGAGAGCTTGGCTGTCAGCCGCATCAAGGATAATTCCAAATTTTTCTTTGCATATGCAAACAAGAAATTAAAAACCAGGACTAAAATAGGTCCACTACTCCGTGAAAATGGAGAACGGTAGATAACCCAAAATAAATAGCGGAGATGCTGCGGCTGCAATATGAGAGTGTCTTCAGTAGATCAGAGACAGACCAAATTGTAACTGATCCAGAGACATTCTTCAATGAACAGCAAGTGGATCAACTTCACTCAACGACAATAGAACTCACCACTGAAAATATTATCTCTGCGATAAATGACATCAGACCAGATGCTGCTGCAGGACCAGATGGTTTCCATGCTATTCTTCTAAAGAACAGCAAGCACCAGCTGGCTGCACCACTGATGACTATTTACAGAAAGTCCATTCAAACGGGTACCATTTCTCAGGAACTCAAAAGTGGCATCATTACACCTATTTTGAAGGGGGAAAACAAAGGACTCACCAAAAACTATAGACCTGTCACGCTGACATTTCACATAATAAAAATATTTGAAAGAGTGTGTAAACATGAAATTGTCCAGTTCTGGATGAAAGGGATAGCTCAGTGAGGGTCAGCATGGGATTCGGGAGGGACGTTCCTGCTTGTCGCAGTCCCTTGCCCACTACGACCAAGTTCTGGAGAACATAAACGAGGGAGATAATGCTGATGTCGTAATCTTGACTTCGCCAAGGCATTCGACAAAGTTGACCACGGGATACTCTTAAATAGATTCAAGAGACACGGTATTTGTGGAAACCTTGGGAAGTGGATTTGCAACTTTCTTACTGGCAGGACCCAGAAGGTCAGTGTGAGTGGTCAGCTGTCGAAGAAGAGCAGTATAGCCAGATGAGTACCTCAGGAATCAGTACTTGTGCCCCTTCTTTTCCTTGTAATGATTGAAGATATTGACCATAATCTCCAACAGTCAGCAGTAACATTCTTTGCTGATGACACAGGGATCAGCAAGCGGGTCTGCAGTCATGAAGGCACAGAAGAACTGGAACAAGAGCTTGATAAAGTGCTCCGATGGGCAGCTGAAAACAACATGTCATTGAATTGTGACAAATTTGAAATCCTCAGATATGGAGGTAATGAACTATTAAAGATCTCTACCCAGTACCATTGCCATAATATCCAGCTGAACCCTGAAGAACGTGTTAAGGATCTAGAGGTGCACATGAGCAGCAATGGCACCTTCTGTCACCACAGTGAGGAAATAACAGGCACAGCTAGGCGGTTAACTGGATGGATACTACGAACCTTCCAAACTAGAAGTCAGGATTGTATGCTGACACTATGGAAGGCACTGGTCCTTCCTAGACTGGAATAGTGCTGCCAGCTGTGGTTCCCACACGAAGTGACTGATATTATTAATCTAGAAGGTCCACAGAGAACATTCACCAGCAGAATCCAAGGAGTACAACAACTCAATTACTGGGATAGACTCCAGCGATTGAAATTATACTCCCTACAATGAAGGAAAGATACACCATTATATGTGTGGAAGATCCTGGAGGGTGCTGTTCCCAATCTGGGGATGCGGGTGAATCATCACCCCAGGCGGGGCAGGTTGTGCCAAGTGAGGGGGGCAGATGGTTCCACAGCGAGATGAAGACACTCAGACACAGCAGCTTTTCTTTCGCTGAGGCTCGACTCTTCAACTGTGTCCCGCAGAGGATACGTAACCTGAGAGGAGTTTCACCAGACAAGTTCAAGCGGCAATTGGACAACTGGTTGAAGGATCTTCCAGACCAGCCACCTACTCCAGGCTACACCAGCTCCAGCTCAAACTCTTTTCCGCAGTTGCTGCAAGAGCAACAGAGATTGGAGCTGCCTGGAGACAGCGGAGACCCACCTCAGCTGCACTACTAACAAGTGTAATTCTGCTAAGTAAACTAAGTAAGTAAGGAGGTTTTTAATATTTTTAACAGTTGTGTACATTTAATATGTAAACAAATTTCGTAAAGATTTTCATATAAAGTGTGTGATTAAGGATAAAAATTATAAAATAAAAATAATGTGCACATACCCAAACTTGCGTAGATATTGTACTGTACTATATTCAAGTTTAGACCGTTAAGCTTGTAGGATACGTCCCATAGAACAGTGGTTCACAACCTTTTTTTCTCACTTGTGAATCCATATAAGAATATGGACCACTGCGGACCACTGCCATAGAAGGTGTCATTTTTAAGGCCTAATAGGTTATTGATGCTCTACAGTACATTTTAAGTTTCATCTCTATGTTTATTACCTTCTTTTTGAAAGTAAATAAAATGACAACTCCAAAAGAGAAGGCAAAAATTGTTACATTTTGAAAATGGTTCAATTGCTGTTGCTCAAAGGCGCTTTTGACGTGAAATGAACAATCCATCACCTAAAAGACACAGCACCGTATAGGAAATTTACATAGTTGTGGAGTGTGAAAAAAATATTGAAATCTGACCATAACTTTGGATTTTACAGCCAAAGTTCGAGGTCTCCCTTTTTATTTGCCCACCAGATATATACAGTATATACAGACTGATTCATATCCACTTCTGTGCCTTTGTCGTTAGTTTAAACTGCAGACACTCCTCTCTTTATAGGTTCGATTGCATATATGATTTAACTTGGCAGGTTATGGTGGGTCAACACGGGTTAAATCAGGTTAGGTTAAGTTATTAGAATCTCGATAGAATGTACAACTAGCAAAATGCGTTTTGGCTCATATGATGAAGAAGTAAATACTTACGACCGTAGTGTGATCAGTAGTAGCCAAAAAAATATATTTATATAAATCTTGTTGAGTATGTCTGGGACGCCCCCTTACGTCTCTATTAAATCTGAAGGAAATATTAACTGACCTTTGACAAAATATGGATTATAGCGTTATATCTCATCTCATCTCACTGCATCGATGCCACATGTATTGAAACACATGGAGAGATTACAATATATTATTTACACTTGTTTATTTATTTATTATACTGTACTTAAGTTTTGTATGCTCGTTATGTTCTTGGGGGTTCTCTCTCTCTCTCTCTCTCTCTCTCTCTCTCTCTCTCTCTCTCTCTCTCTCTCTCTATATATATATATATATATATATATATATATATATATCCGCACAGCAAATGGAATGAATATTGAACGCTAAAGCGAAACCAATTCAATTTAATAGTTTACAAAAATTTAAACAAAACGAAATTTAAAAAATTCACAAAACAAATAAATACAAATTCCATTCTGAAATTGTTTTATTATCCAAATAGTTTAAATAACAAGGCAAAAACATTAGATTGTATTAAAAGAAAACAAAGAAAAAAAAAGAACTTAAAAAATAGTTGTTGTTTTTTTCAGAAAATTTAGTCATTTGTCGTCGTTCCTTACTACCATGCTCTCCTTCCTTTTGTAAAGATTTCATTTGTCTTTGCCACGAAATCCACCCGAATATTCCCGATAATGAGTTTCTCTTATATATATATATATATATATATATATATATATAATATATATATATATATATATATATATATATATTGTAAGGTGAATGATAAGGGATAACGACGTTTGATCTACTTAGAAAGCATTCGACGCACAAAACTCCTTTGACGCGTTGAGATTTTGCGGGACTAACGAATCTCATCAATGTAACATAAAATCGACACGTTATTATGGGTTAGATTAAGTTAACATACGTTAAATTAAGTTAGAGTTCTAGAGTGTCGATGTTTTGCCTCGTCGATCAAATAGATACAATAAATTCTTCTGTAGTGAATACTCTTATTTTAGTTTCAAGTTAAATGTTAATTTTACCGTCTTGAATTTCGGAATAGTATAAATTCATTTTAAATTAGTTACCCCATTATAATTCAATTGTGAACCACATTAATACTAATTTTATGTATACTATATTATTTTATTGTATGTAAACATAATTAATTATATATCACAATTGTCAGTTAATCATTTATATTCAAATATTTATTTTAATCTAATGCCATGTCCATTTTGCAAATAAATAATAGAAAACCAAAGGTTATATTTTCCACCTTTGGTACTGTCGCAGTTTCGCCTAACGGACTCAATACGGCTAGTGAGATAATCACTGGTTGGCACTTAACTAGCGGCAGTGCTTATGGCTACATCATCCAGGTTAACCTATACCGGATAGATGCGCTACGGTCCCAAGCCGTAGCTTGCCTAGGCCGACGACGACGTAAACCAACAATTGGTGACCCCGGAGCTGGATTACCCCTTTTACCCGAACGACTAGGATTAGACTGTAATGTCGTTCGTGCCCATCACCCCCTTCACCCGAACGACTAGGACCAGACTGTAACGTCGTTCGTGCCCACCACCCCCTTCACCCGAGCGACTAGGACCAGACTGTAATGTCGCTCGTGCCCTCTGCCCCTCACCCCTGCCCGTGCGCTCTGTGCCTGCGCTCGTCTCAACCTCCACTCCTTCGTTGGGAACTTGTCGTCTTGCTTGTACGTCAGCAAGCATAGGAGAAGATGTCTGACGACGCTGGTGCCATCTCCCACTTGAGCGTAAAGCTCCCCGTCTTCTGGCCGGGTGATCCATTTATTTGGTTCCACCAAGTGGAATCACAATTCAACTTGGGAAGGATCACCGCTAGCAGGACAAAATACGATCATGTTTTGTCCTCTCTACCAGCGAGCATCATCTCTGAAGTCCGTGACGTCATCGTATCTACTTCCACGAGTGAGGACCCGTACAACGATCTGAAGTCTGCCATCCTGTGCCGCACCACTGTCTCCGAGCGTGAGAAACTACATCAGTTAATCTCAAAAGAAGAACTTGGAGACCGTAAGCCCACTCAAATGCTGAGGGCTATGCAGTGCGCTCTAGGCGAACGCGCACAAACCTTCGATAAGGACATCTTTAGACAGTTGTTCTTGCAGAAACTTCCTCCATCAGCTCAGCGTGTCTTGGCCACTATGGATCCTGCTACTCCAGTTGATAAACTAGCAGAAACTGCCGACAAAGTAGTGGAGATTGACACAGCTCCGGTCAACAACGTGAACACACAATCGGAACTGGAGTTGAAAGTGAAAGAGTTAAGTCAACAACTCAACCACGTTTGTTCTCTGCTACAAAATCAACGGCAAAGAAGCCATTCTCGGTCAAGATTTACGAAGAGGCATCGTTCGAGTTCCGGGAAGATCTGCTTCTACCACTCGAAATTTGGAAAGAAGGCTAGGAAGTGCATCTCCCCTTGCAATTTTTCGTCGGGAAACCCCAGCAGCGAGTCCTAATGGCGTCTAGTACTCGCACTGCCAACCTGTTATTCATAAAGGACAGGAACTCTGGTGTCAATTTCTTGGTCGATACCGGAGCGTCAGTCAGTGTATTCCCTCAAAAATCTGGTCATACGCACTCGGAATCTCCGCCTCTATACGCTGCTAACGGTTCACGCATACCCACGTACGGTACTCAGTCGCGTGAACTAAACTTGGGCCTTCACCGATCCTTCAAGTGGATTTTCATCTGTGCTCAAGTGCGGCATCCCATAATCGGCGCTGACTTCCTCCAGCATTTCAAACTCCTGGTGGATCTTGACAAGCGACGCTTATGCGACCAGGCCACACTGCTTTCTGTTCTTGCCAAACAGGTTGCCCTTCCGGACGCCTCGAACTCTGCACTTTCCCTCGTTCCCCCTACTTCCATGTACCAGTGCCTTTTCCAGCGATATCCAGGAATTCTTCAACCGATGCAGATGGGTGGTACCATTAAGCACACCATTACCCATCACATTACAACAAAAGGTCCCCCTGTGTTTGCAAAACCCAGACGTCTTGCCCCGGACAAACTGAAAGCTGCCAAATCGGAATTCCAGCTTATGCTGGATCTTGGGATAATAAGACCTTCCAAAAGCAGTTGGTCCTCCCCTACACCTGGTCCAGAAGAAGTCAGGAGACTGGAGACCATGTGGGGATTACCGGTTTTTAAATTCGACAACCATCCCGGACCGATATCCGGTACCAAATGTCCAAGACTTTACTTCTCTTCTCCACGGCAAATCTATCTTCAGTAAAATAGATCTCGTTAAGGCTTTCCACCACATTCCCGTAGAGCCTTCGGATATTCCCAAGACTGCAGTTTGTACACCATTTGGGTTATTCGAATTTTTGAAGATGCCGTTCGGGCTACGGAATGCTGCGCAAACCTTTCAGAGGTTTATAGATGAGGTCACCAGAGGCTTAGACTTTGTTTATGCCTACATCGATGATTTGCTTGTGGCCAGCTCAACGGAAGAGGAACATAAGGAACATCTTTCACTCCTCTTTCAACGCTTAGAACAATACGGTGTTACTATTAATGCATCTAAGTGTGTGTTTGCACAGCCAACCTTGGAATTTCTTGGTCACACGATTTCGCAGCACGGAATTACCCCCCTTCAGGACAAGTGTGAAGTGATAAAAAATTACCCTATGCCAAGTAATCAGCGTGAGTTACGTCGGTTTCTAGGTTTGGTAAATTATTACCACAAGTTCATTAAAAACTGTGCCAGTGTTCTTGCTCCTCTACACGCTATGATCACACACAAACGCAAGGTAACGAAATTGGTATGGTGTAGCGATAGTTTACAGGCGTTCGACAATGCCAAAAATGCTATCAATAGTGCATTGTCTCTGTCATTTCCTATCAGTGATGCCCCCCTAACTCTGACGGTCGATGCATCAGATGTTGCGATCGGTGGAGTGTTGGAACAAACCATTAACGGTCAACAAGCACCCATCGCGTTTTACTCGAAAAAGCTGCAGCCAGCCCAAACGCGTTATAGTGCTTTCGGACGTGAACTTCTTGCTATTTACTTAAACGTGAAGCATTTTCAACATTTCCTTGAAGGCCGAGAGTTTTGTGTTTTTACCGACCACAAACCTTTGGTCACTGTCTTCAATAAAAACAGCTGTAACCACTCTCCCAGAGTCATCAGGCAACTCGATTATATCTCGCAATTTACCACAGATATCCGCCACATCAAAGGTGTCTTGAACACTCCAGCGGATGCACTTTCAAGAATAGAGATTACTTCTGTTACCCTCAGCTCTACACTGTGGAATGCTATTGCACAGGATCAAGATAAGGATACGGAACTACAAGAACTGCTCAGAGAAGACTCCACTCACTCACTTTCCCTCAAGAAAATGAGTATGCCAGGATTGTCTGTGCCCCTCTATTGCGACGTATCAACAGCTGCTATTCGCCCTTATGTCCCTCCATGTCACAGAAAAGCAGTCTTCACGGATCTTCATAAGCCCTCCCATCCTGGTATCCGTGCTTCGCAACACCTGGTTACCTCTCGCTTTGTTTGGCCCTCGATGCGGAAGGATGTCAAACATTGGACCAAAACGTGCCTTGCCTGCCAGCGTGCCAAAGTCCAAAGGCACACCAGGTCCCCCTTTGACGCATTTCCGCCCCCGTCCCAGCGATTTGAGGTCATTCATGTAGACATTGTTGGCCCTCTTCCAGTGATTCAAGGCCAACGTTATCTGCTCACCTGTCTCGACCGCTTTTCCAGATGGCCTGAAGCCATCCCACTTCCTGATATCCAAGCGGACACTGTTGCAAGAGCCTTTCTTCATGGATGGGTATCAAGATTTGGATTGCCGACAAAAGTCATCACTGACCAAGGTCGCCAATTTGAGTCTTCGCTTTGGAAGAAGTTTACCAGCTTGTTGGGTACAGTACATGCGCATACCTGTGCGTATCATCCGCAAGCTAACGGCCTCGTCGAACGCTTCCATCGCCAGCTGAAGTCATCCCTTATGTGTCACGAAGACTCCCATTGGATGGATAAGCTTCCACTCGTGTTGCTTGGTATTCGCTCTGCATTTAAGAGTGATCTGAAGACTACAGCGGCTGAACTAGTCTATGGAACAACACTGCGGCTACCAGGTGGCTACTTCACTGCAGGGGATAAGTCATGCGATCCTACGGAATTCGCTCAAACACTTTCCTCTCACATGCAGTCCCTTCAGCCTGTTCCCCCTCGATTGACTAGCCAACAGAACATCTTTATTTCCCCAGCCCTCCAGTCTTGCACCCACGTTTTCGTTCGTGTACCTGTCCCAAAACGGCCTCTCCAATGTCCATATGACGGACCCTATGAAGTTCTCCGACGTACGCGCAAATCATTTCTCATCCAGCGCGGTTCCAAGGTCGACAAGGTTTCTATCGATCGTCTTAAGCCTGCGTTTTTGGAATCAACCTTAAGCGAGGTACATGTAGCTACCAAAAAGGTCCAGCGGAAATCTGTGTCGTTCGGAACTCTTTGAACTTCCTCTCTGGTGGGGGAGTGTGTAGTGAATACTCTTATTTTAGTTTCAAGTTAAATGTTAATTTTACCGTCTTGAATTTCGGAATAGTATAAATTCATTTTAAATTAGTTACCCCATTATAATTCAATTGTGAACCACATTAATACTAATTTTATGTATACTATATTATTTTATTGTATGTAAACATAATTAATTATATATCACAATTGTCAGTTAATCATTTATATTCAAATATTTATTTTAATCTAATGCCATGTCCATTTTGCAAATAAATAATAGAAAACCAAAGGTTATATTTTCCACCTTTGGTACTGTCGCAGTTTCGCCTAACGGACTCAATACGGCTAGTGAGATAATCACTGGTTGGCACTTAACTAGCGGCAGTGCTTATGGCTACATCATCCAGGTTAACCTATACCGGATAGATGCGCTACGGTCCCAAGCCGTAGCTTGCCTAGGCCGACGACGACGTAAACCAACACTTCCTTAATTGCTCGACACTGAAAATAAAAATAAATGAATCAACTTATTTTTTCGTGAAACTTGGCACGATCATTGTGAAAATATGGCGATATGTTTTACAAATGTGTAATATACTCAAATTGTCTCCTTTTTGAGAAATTACCTAATGAATTTGGTCTGTGGTCTCTGTAATTTGTTATTACGGGATCCAGTGTGGGATCTTTGTTCCAGGTTTTATTGCCTCAACGATGTACTAAAATGTTTATTTTACTTCCAAATCTTCCAAGAACGGGTCTCCCCATTTCGTATGAGCCAAGACAGTTTTTTGGCTTATGTCGGACGCACTCTTAAGACCACAAACAACAAATGGAGTTTCGGACTTTTTTGCCTGAAATCTTTAGCTAGAGAACCCTGTATAACAGATACCCTTATACTGTCATGACTGTGGTCTTACGTGACGTGCACCACTCCCCCTTCTGTTACCTGTTTTCAATCCCTATGATTTCTTTTTAGGTAAATATTTAAGGAATATTTAAAATATGGTATAATAAAAGAATCACACTGTGTGTATATATATATATATATATATAATGACTGGAAAAAGTTTAAAAATAATTTATATATTTTTATTACAGCGTTTAATTTTAAGTAATATGTTTCGAACCGTTACTATAACAACTTTTCAATTTATATTAATTCCTTTTGGAGCCTTTCTATTTTATTATATCAGGGACGTAACCGGAGTAAAAAAGTTCGGGGGACGAACTATTACTTCATGGGAGTAATTATAAAAGTTGGGGGGGACAACTTTTATAATAATATTATTCCTATAGATAATATGTGCTTCTTACAATAGGCTTGTGTTCCCCCCCCCCAATTTTTTACTTCAGTTACGTGCCTGCTTTATATATATATATATATATATATATACACCTTGTCAACATCAATGCAGTTCCTTGTGTTGGTCTCTCTTCACATGAAGGTCAATCTGGTGACTCCACCATATATATATATATATATATATGAGATGAATTTCACAATTAAACACGTGAAATGAATGAATGATGTAAACCCACAAAGAAAAAGAAAAATGATTCCAAGGCTTTCGTGTATTCAAAAGTACTGTACAACTCGTCAGGGAATGACGATACAAAAAATACTTCTGAATACACGAAAGGCCTTGGAATCATTTTTCTTTTTTCTTGTGGGTTTGCATTATATATACATATATATATACTGTAAGGGGTTCCAAAAAACCTTAGCCCCCCCCCCCCCATTTGTACCTTACATGTTTACTTATATCGAAATAGTTTTTAGTGATTATAAAAATATATAAAATTCTTTATTTATTGCGGGTATTAAAATTAATCTAGCTGATAAAGTGATAATATAATGGCTTCTCAATTAATTGGTGATTCGGAGAGGCAACGTGTGATAGATCGCATACGAGCAATAACATTTCGGGAAGCTCGTGATACTGGAGCCACCTTCATAACACGTTCATGGGTTGCCAAAAAGTTGCGAAGAAGTGAGGACTTCGTCAAAAGAAATTGGAATAAAACTTTGGATGAATGTGAAATGGATACAACCAAATCTGGGCGCACAAATTTGCCACTCTCTCAGGAAACAAAGGACATCATTGAAAGCGGTACGCGTAAGCGGAAAAACAGCTGTGCTAAACTTTCTAGAGAGATCGAAGTGTTGAGAGGAAAGATCGTTAGTGGTGAGATCATTCGACTGTACCGTCATAGGCAAGGTTTAAAGCCTTGGCATGAACTTCCAAAGCCAAGGAAAACTCAACTTAACATCGATGACAGAATGTGGTTTGCCCATTAACTTGAAAATTGGGATGTGGATGATTTCATGCATTTAGCTGTCTCCGATGAATTTTTTGTTTACGTAACACGTCGGCCTAACTACCAAAATGATCGAGTGTGGGCCACAACACCAGATGAAATCGATGACAATGAACATTATCGCGAATTATTAAAAAGTCCAGACTATGTTGGTGTGTTTGTTTTGTTCACTGCAAAGAAGCTCATGTGGGTGCTGAAGCCAAATGGTCAGAGTTGGGATGAACAGTATTTTCGTGATATTATTCTATCCCAGCATGTCATTCCTTTTCTAAGAAACCCAAACAATGTTATGGATGTCGATCAGGTAACACTTCTGCACGATAAGGCCCCTGCTTTAAGGCATTAGCCACTCAACAGTTGTTGCGGAACCATGAAATCGATTTCTTTGGAAATGAAGAATGGCCAGGAAATTCTCCTGAACTGAACGTCTGTGAACACGTTGGATCAGTTATAAAGGACAAGGTTGAATGTCTCTTGTTTCAAGAACCTGCAGCAAATCGATTTTCGAAGGATACAATGACGCAACACATTGAAACTGTTTTAGCAAATTTGCGTAACGATGAAGATCTATTCACGTTACTTTTGGCAAGCTACCCAAAGCGAATTCAGGCTGTCTTGGAAGCCAATGGCGGGAACACCAAGTTTTAATTGTTTCTCATTAAATGCAGGATTAAATTCTCTTTTGTAACGTATGTTTAGTTTTACTGTACCTTTAATGGTTTAGGCCATGAGCGGGGGGGGGCTAAGGTTTATTGGAGCCCCGTATATACTGTATATATCAAACCGTGAAATATGAGAATGCTGAAGTGCAGTATTTTTGAGGTGTAACCAATGGAAGAGGGGTTACATTCTTCTTCCGACCATCTACTGTAAATTGGTACACTACATTCGTACTTTCACTCTTCGAACACTTCTTTCTCGTTGAAAAATATGTCGACATTCGTTTATAGGCTTGTAATCGCTTCTAAATATCACTTTTTTATTATCTTTGGTTAAAATGTATTGTTTAACAATTTATAAGGTTGTAACATATATTCTGCTCGATTTTTTAGTTCATTCAGAACAAAAATTAAAGGACTTATAAGGACTAATTTGCTCGAATTTTTAGTTTATTCACAACAAAAATTAAATGACATAATGACAAATTAATTATCAATATAATTACCTTCTTTTTCTATAACCTCCTCCCACTTGTAAAAAAGGTTTTTATGCCACGTTCGAAAAAATCCCTTCGTCTCGAGTTAAAAAAAGCGATCACTTCGTTTTCGATAGCTTCCCTGGATTGCAACTTTTGTCCATCTAGGTGGTGTTGCAGACTTCTGAATAAATGGTAGTCTGAAGGTGCGATGTCTGGAGAATAAGGTGGATGAGGCATTTCTTCCCAACCAAATGCCTCCAATTGGGCAGTGGTGATTCGAGCAGTGTGAAGGCGCGCGTTATCCTGGTGGAATAGAACACCTCTACGATTAATTAATACGGGACATTTTTCTTGTAATGCCATCTTCAATCGTTGGAGTTGTTGGCAGTAGACTGGCAGTGATTGTTTGGTTATCTGGCAGAAGCTGAAAATGAATTATTCCTTGCATATCCTGCTAAATGCATAACAAAATTTTCTTTGGATGTGGTCCATTCCTTGGCTGAGGTTCAGGCTTTGTTTCACGGCTAAGCCACTGGTGTCGACGCTTAATATTGTTATAGAGGACCCATTTTTCATCCTCAGTGACGATCCGATTCAAAAACGGTGCCTGCAGTTACCGAGAATGCAAATATCGATTCGATGTTGAAGATTCGCGTGTGACAAATCATGCGGAACCCATTTTCCAACCTTCACTACTTTTCCTAACAGCTTCAAATGAAGATGAATGGTCATATGGCTAACGCCGAGTTGCAGGCCAAGTTCTTTTACAGTTACCGTTGGGTTTTCCTCTACTGTTGCTTTCAACAACTCTTCATCTAACTCATTTGGTCGTCCTGTTCGTTGATAATCTTTCAGACTGAAGTCTCCATTTCTGAACTTCTCAAACCATCTCCTACCCATCCATTCGCTCGCAACATCATTTCCATAAACTCTTTGAATGTTTCTTGCGGATTCACTACCGTTAGATCCTTTATGGAACTTATACAGCATCACATGTCGAATATGCTCTTTCATGGGCTCCATGTTTTTTCAATTACTGTAATATCATAGGGGTGGCATTGTAACTATGAAAAATACCAGAGAAAATATTCATTAGCCTAATCCTACACCAGCCTAAGTCATTCTGTATCGTGATAAAACCTGTGCGAACCTGTCGCCGCGTGCATTTTGCAACATTTCTAAAACTATTTCACATTATCTTGAGGTTATTCTATTACACTGTGTAACACTGATTCTGTTTATATAGAATTTTTTATGTTTTTATATGCATTTGTGGGCGCTGAGTCCAAATCTGGCCTTGGTTTGTGTGTATCATCAATGGTTTCAGAGATAATCCATTTTTCATGTTTTACCAGTACAATGTTATTATGGGCGCAGCAATATCAGAATAATTGTTGACAACAATCCGGATGTTCGTTGACAGTTTCTTGCTCTAGAAATTGCCCGAAACTTCCACTGTGCTATATAAAGAAGAGCGCAGAGTCTGAGAAGTCAGTAAGTGTGAGCACACAAAGGAAGCAGGTTGTTTGTCTGATGGTTACCAGCACTGAGGTACTGTGTTTCTGTGCTTCTCTGTGCTGACGATTTGAGTGTTATCGATCCTTTTTTATTGCGAACATTATTTCAGTGTTGTGAATACATCTTTTTTCTGGAATCTGTAATCTGTTGCAGATTTAATGACTCTTCTCTCTGTATTTGCAGGTTATGATTAATGTAGTACAGTTTGGTAAAGAGAATGGCAACTAGAGCTTGTAAACACTCGCCGGATATATTCTGCTACGTTTGTGGGTATTACATAGGTCCCAAGCAAGTATCGCACAAGATTGTGAAAGGCACCAAGTTCTGGATCGCGTATCGGCTCTATTTTGGTATGCCTATGGGTGACCAAGATAAGCCCTGGGCACCCCATGTGATCTGTGGAAGCTGCCGCTCCACACTTGAAGGGTGGCTGCGGGGAGTACGCAAGGCAATGCCCTTTGCGGTACCCAGAATATGGAGAGAACCAAAGAACCACCACGACGATTGCTACTACTGCATGGTAGATGTTTCTAAGTACAGAAAAGTTAAAGGAAGGCAGACTCTTCAGTATCCAAGCATAGCGTCGTCCATAGCTCCTGTACCACATGGCGAAGGTCTTCCAATACCACGTCCACCAGAACAGGTATCTATCCATTACTTTACCTTCTGTATTTACAGACTGTGGGTCATTATGTGTCGATTTTTCTTAGTGCTGATGCTCTTCTACATATACAGCTATGCCTATATTTTGTTTCTCTGCTTTGCAGGTTGAAAATGAGGATTCAGCAAGCTCATCTGAGATGTCGGCTGGTGAGGACAGTCATGATGAATAATATACAGTAACTTTCAGTACAAACCCTCACTTTCCAAATCAGAGGGAATTGGACGACTTAATTAGAGATTTGGGTCTGACGAAATCAGGGTGTGAGCTTCTGACCTCCAGACTCAAAGAGTGGAATTTGCTTGGAGAAGACTGCAAGAGCACTGTATATCGAAAGCGGCATGAAGAGTTTGCAAGGTTCTACGATGTCAATGGCTCTCTCTGTTATTGCAGCGAGGTTAATAGTCTATTCACAGCTATTGGGTTAACACATATACCCTCAAAGTGGCGCCTGTTTATTGACAGTTCAACTCGGAATTTGAAAGCTGTTCTACTCCACAATGGGAACAAATATCCATCTATACCAGTTGCACATTCTGTTCAAATGAAAGAGGATTATGAAAATGTCAAACAACTGCTCACTCAAATCAGGTATGAACAATATAACTGGGACGTGTGTGGTGATTTCAAAATGATTGGTTTCCTGTTAGGTTTACAAGGAGGGTTCACTAAATATTCATGTTTTCTTTGCCTGTGGGATAGCAGGGCTTCAACTGAGCACTATAAAACAGTTCAGTGGCCTCCACGTGAAGGACTGCAACCAGGAAAGTACAATGTACTCAGGAAACCTCTTGTGAAGCCTGAAATAGTTCTGCTACCACCTCTCCATATTAAGTTGGGTCTAATTAAGCAGTTTGTAACTGCGTTAGATTTTGGAGGGGAAGTTTGTCAACAGATTCGGGTCATGTTCCCTAAACTTTCTGAGGCCAAAGTCAAGGCTGGCATCTTTGTAGGACCACAAGTCAAGGCGCTGTTGAATTCAAAGAACCTTGAAGCCAAGATGACTCCGATCGAAAACGAGGCTTGGTGTGCTTTCCGTGATGTTGTTCGTGGGTTTTTAGGCAACCATAAAGCAGCAAACTATAAGGAGTTAGTGTCAAACTTGATTAAGTGCTATGGCAAAATGGGGTGCCGTATGTCTTTAAAATTACACTATCTGCATTCACATCTAGACTTTTTTCGTGATAACCTGGGCGATGTGAGTGAAGAACATGGCAAAAGATTCCATCAAGATATTCAAACGATGGAGAAAAGGTACCACGGCCATTGGGATACTTCCATGATGGGAGACTACGTATGGTCGCTGATCAGAAAGGATAAGAATGTTCATACGCGGAAGTCGCGTTCTTCAGTGCATTTTTAAGGAACGCACACTGCATAACGAGACTTGTTATTCTCTTATCGGTTCTCCTCATGATATATATTATATCCTTTGCACCAATTTGGGTTTGTCGAACAATTTTGGCTCAATAAACATTAATTTCCAATAGTGTTTTTATTTTCAGAAAATATTTATGTTAGCCTTCTTTATATACTTCGCCATATGAAAAGTGTGATAACCTATATTTTTGAAACGGTTGATGATAGAGCAAAACCAATATCATTTTTGGAGTCAGCACCCCGAAATCATTAAGAAACGACAGAAAAATCACAATAAACAGAAAATTTTTCAAAATTTGTTACCCAGTGTTATCATTCGTCCATTTTCTAATCGAGCAGAATTTATGTTACAAACTGATATTTTAGTATCTTATTTTCTATTTTAATTTGTCCAATTAACAGTTTGGGATTTGAAGTATATATAATAATAATAATAATGATAATAATAATAATATTATTATTATTATTATTATTTCCGTCCTTCCTTATCGTAATTATCCGTTGGTTCAGATATTTTGATAAGAAATTGTTTCATGTTTTTTATCATTAAAGAATAAAAGGAATGTTTTTTACACTAAGTTTTGTTTCACATTCTTTCCATCTCTTACATGAAATTTTATATACACGATGTAATAATGTTTTTATTATGGAAACCTTATAATCGTGGGAATGTTTTTCATTTATGCAGGAAGTAGGGGCCAAGGGTGAATGCCCGCAATGTCCGAATTATAATTTGTATAAAGACCTTTGTCCGTTAGTTTTATTTATTTTATACACGGATACACGCTCTGTTCAGGCGATTCACCACAGTCTTATAATTTGCGTAAGTAAAATTTAGTTTTGATATTTTTCATTTCTTTCATAAAGCGTTCGACGCCCGTTGACCTTTTAAAAATAACGAAGGTGTCGTAAACATATTTTTGCAAAGAACGATGGACTGAAATCAAATTTTATTTACATAATCTTATTTTCTACGTGGAACATATAGAAACCCTCAAAAATACTTAAAAAAAAAAAAAAATATATATATATATATATATATATGCGAAACGTTAAAATAATATCTAAAGGGAGTGTGTTGTTTTTCTAGAACTGTTTTGAAGAAAATTTCTCCATGCGCGAGAAATTCATTTTTTAGGAAAGTGGAAAAGATTTTTCAGAAATACATTAAATTATTATAGAAGCTGACTTTAAATTTCACAATTTTTTGTATCATCAATGAGGTACATGAAAATTTTACAGACTACGAGTTACAGTATGAAAGTGGTAAAATTTAAAATTCAATTCGCAACACACGTTTAAACTCTTTACTAAAGAACTTGAAATAAATTTGAAACAAGAAACGAACTTGAACGAAATACCAAAAAACGCAATTAGCTTTGCGCTTTTCCCGAGATCTCTCAAGTTAATAAACTACATTTCTACCCACTGACCAACTTCTTGCTGCAGCGATTACGTAATTAATGTAAAAAAAAAATGACATCCAAATCACACACGAAAAGAAATTACAGATTCTTTATGGAGGAAATCTACAGGGTGGCCCATAAGTCCCAATCAATTATAATTAAAGCTAAAATCCATCTAGCGGATTTTTAAAAAAAAAAATTACAAAAAATAATTCTTTTAAAATAATCAATAAATATTTCTAATCTTATTATAAACTTTTTACTTTGTTTGATTTTTTGTATTTTCGCTTTAATTATAACCGATTGGGACTTATGGGCCACCCTGTATATCTACTTCCCTAATAATGATTCAAAGGTTAACCTTTCTAAATAATCACTTAGTGAACTTTAAATGTTTGACTTTGAGAAAGGACGAAACTTTGGTTTGAAAAAACACAAAAAACTTTACAATAGAAATTGAAATTGAGAAATTCTACACTAAAATCAATAATCGCAGAAAAAGAGGAAATTTAAAAATAGCGAGTGAGGAAACCTTAAAGACGAAATTAAGATATTTTGGCACTTATCTTCCTAAAAGTGATCCTAATCCTAATATTAGAATAGAGAGAGACCTGCTACAGTAGGAAGAGGTGTCGTAATAATGGAAACTAACGAACATCATGGCAAACTTTTTAGACGTTATTTGGATGCTAATTTTACAATTTCAGATAAAGATGGTGAATCGATTGAACATAGCGTGTACCCATGTGTATACGAGGTGTGTTCAAAAAATTCCCGAACTGGTTATGCTGCGCGCGCATCACATGATGCGCATGCGCGTCATGTGATGCATGTTGTAGTGTGACTCAGTCTGTGTCCAAAGACGGTTACCGCTTGTTGATATCGTATTTTGTTATCTCGATATTTACTGGTTTCTGAAGTCATTTTGTGTGTTTTGTCGCATTTTGTACATTTGAATAATGATTACTATTGATGAACAACGTGTGTGTGCATAAAATTTTGCGTTAAGCTGGGCAAGACTGTTTCTGAAACCCATGCCATGCTGAACACAGCATTTGGCAATGATGCCTTAAGTCGGACAACCACGTTTGAGTGCCACAAGTGCTTTAAGGAAGGCCGAACATCGACGGAAGACGATGCAAGGGTGGGACGACCTTCCACTTCAAGAACTGATGACACTGTTGCTTGTGTTCGTGAAATGATTCGAGGGAACCGTACACCGACAGTCAGAGAAGTCGCATATAAAATGGACATTTCGATAGAATCATGCCACAAGATGCTCAGAGAGAATTTGGGAATTCGTCGTGTGTATGTGCCACGACTCTTGACTGTCGAGCAGAAAGAGCAACGTGTTGTTGTGTCTCAAGACCTCATTCAACGTGCCAATCTTGATGAAAATTTTCTCAGACACATCGTTACGGGTGAAGAGACATGGATGTACGGGTATGACATTGAAACAAAACAGCAGTCATCGCAATGGAAATGCGCGACAGTAGCCATTATTCAAATGCACAAAATGCGAAAAAACACACAAAATGACTTCACAAAACAGTAAATATCAAGATAACAAAATACGATATCAACAAGCGGTAACCGTCTTTGGACACAGACTGAGTCACACTACAACGTGCATCATATGACGCGCATGCGCGTCTTGTGATGCGCGCGCAGCATAAACAGTTCGGGAACTTTTTTAACATACCTCTTAATAAATAAAGCCAACAGACAAAGGTCTTTATACAAATTATAATTTGTACATTGCGGGCTTTCACCCTTGGCCCCTACTTCCTGCATAAATGAAAAACATTCCCACAATTATAAGGGTTTCCATAATAAAAACATTATTACATCGTGTATATAAAATTTCATGTAAGAGATGGAAAGAATTTGAAGCAAAATTTAATAAAAAATCCATTCCTTTTATTCTTTAATGATAAAAAACATGAAACAATTTCTTATCAAAATATCTGAACCAACGGATAATTACGATAAGGACGGAAATAATAATAATAATAATAATATTATTATTATTATTATTATTATTATATATACTTCAAATCCCAAACTGTTAATAGGACAAATTAAAATAGAAAATAAGATACTAAAATATCTAAATTGTTAAACAACACATTTTAACCAAAGGTAATAAAAAAAGTGCTATTTAGAAGCGATTACAAACCTACAAACGAATGTCGACATATTTTTCAACGAGAAAGAAGTGTTCGAAGAGTGAAAGTACGAATGTAGTGTACCAATTCACAGTAGATGGTCAAAAGAAGCATATAACCCCTCTTCCATTGATTACACAACAAACATATTGCACCTCAGAGCACTTCAGCCAAATATAAACCGAGCAAAATTTACAAACGTTTGAAAAAGGACCATAAACCCCCTCCCACACACACCCGGATAACACTATCTTAAACAATTTTTTAATATTACAAAAAACAAATGTTTTTCACAATTTCAAAATGGCGGAATTCACTTCCGATTAAAGAAAATAAGCCACAAATAAATATTAAATATAACGAAATGAGGTATTTTGCTTGAATAATTTTTAAAGAATAAAATTCAGATAAGTGTGAAACCACATAATAAGGAAAGAACACTAAACTTTTGGAAAAAAAAAAATCTCGTTCATGTATAAAATCTGCAGTATTGAACTGTACATCAATAATACAGGGTGTTCAAAACGAAACGTAACTCAAAAAGAAAAGAAAAGGCTTTGGTTAAATGATATATGCATTCTCCAATGGGTTGCATTTCTTTTTGAATACCCTGTAGCTTCACCATCTTATACTTAAAAAAAATATATATATAATCAGTTGTGTAAAGATACCTGAAGTATATGGTCGAAACGTTAAAATATGCAGGGTATCCCAAAAGTCCCCCCCCCCCCCCTATAATGTATAACATGATATTAGCCTTTGGGCAGGACTTCTGAAACACCTTGTGTATATATGGTATATCCAAAACGATATTTTTGTTTTTTAAGAAGATACCTCAAAAATACATTAAATTAGAACCGACATTAAATTTCTTGATAATAATAATAATAATAATAATAATAATAATAATAATAAAGTATTATGTCCGGGAAGGGCGATACTAATAAGGATTATAATTTATATCTTGCAATTAATTACAGTTTCGCTAAGACAAAAGTTCATGAAGCTTGTTTTTTTTCACCTCAGAAGAGCAACACCTTTTCCTCATCTGTTCTTTGCGCCAAAAAGTAAATTCACCTTCACCTGTTGCTTCTGTCTCTGGCCAAGAGTTTATTGATTTTAACCTCTCTCTCTCTCTCTCTCTCTCTCTCTCTCTCTCTCTCCCTCTCTCTCCCTCTCTCTCTCTCCCTCTCTCTCTCTCTCTCTCTCTCTCTCTCTCTCTCTCTCTCTCTCTCTCTCTCTCTCTCTCTCTCTCTCTCTCTCTCTCTCTCTCTCTCTCTATTTTTCCCTTTCTCTCTCTCTCTCTCTCTCTCTTCTCTCTCTCTCTCTCTCTCTCTCTCTATTTTTCCCTTTCTCTCTCTTCTCTCTCTCTCTCTTTGCGCGAGTGTTCACCAGGGAGGACACCCGCGTCATCCCCGAGCCAGGCTTCGGGCATGAAGGTGCTGGCCTGGATAGTGTTCAGTGTACCGCGACAGTCGTTGCTGATAGAATAGACAAACTGAGCGCGTTTAAGGCTCCTGGTCCAGACCAGTTCCACCCCAGAGTCTTGCGGAAGTGCGCGACCAGGTGGCTCCCCACCTGGCTACAGTCTTCAACAAATCGTTGGAGACGGGCCAGGTGCCTGGTGACTGGCGGGAAGCCAACGTGACTCCTATCTTTAAGAAAGGGAATCACGAAAGTCCAGGGAACTATCGTCCCATTAGTCTGACTTCGTTTGTAGGTAAATTATTAGAGGGGATAATAGCGGATAGGATCGTTGACCATTTGGATTCCTACAAGCTGCTTGGGGACTCCCAACATGGGTTTAGACGGCATAGGTCGTGTCTCACCAACTTGCTCGAGTTTTTCTACGTCATGTGGAGTGAGTATGATAAGAGTAGGGCGATGATATACTTTATCTCGACTTTCAGAAAGCCTTTGATAAGGTACCTCACCGCCGGCTAATGTCCAAAGTCCGCGCACTGGGTTGGGAAGTAGGTAGGTGGATTGAAAACTGGCTGAAGAATAGGCGGCAGAGGGTTGTAATTAAAGGGGCTAGCTCGGGTTGGCCCTCGGTCACTAGCGGGGTTCCTCAGGGTTCCGTTTCGTGGCCACTGTTGTTTATCATTTACATAGGATCGCCAAATTCGCTGATGACACCAAGCTTGGGGCCAATGTTGGGACGCCCGAAGCGATCGAGCAACTGCGTGCGGACCTACGTAGGATAGGAGAGTGGTCCGAAAAATGGCAAATGCCGTTTAACTTGGGTAAATGCAAAGTGATGCACATTGGCTACGCCAATCCCAAGTCAGACTACTCCATGTTGAGGAGTAATATCGAGGCCACTGATTTGGAAAAGGACTTGGGTGTGCTAATTAGCAGCGACCATAAGTTTACGAAACAGTGCGTAGAGGTGGAAAAGAAAGCCCAGAAGCTGTTGGGTTATATGAGCAGGCAATCTCGATTTCGGAACAAGGAGATTGTGCTCCCTCTGTACAATTCCCTCGTTCGGCCGCACCTGGAGTATGCTGTGCAGTTCTGGTCGCCCACCCTCAGGAAAGATATTGACAGGCTGGAGCGAGTGCAGGCGAGGGCCACAAAGTTAATCCCTTCCGTTAGGTATATGGGCTACAATCGACGCTTACGCGCCCTGAATTTGTTTTTTTTCGCTGGAAACTCGGAGGCTGCGCGATCAACTCATCGAGGTTTTCAAGCTCTTACACGGGTTCAACGATGTCGATTTTAGAAGCATGTTCAGTTTAAATGATAACTCAACTCGCAACAATTGTTGGAAATTGGATTTGAAACGGTTTAGCACTAGTGTGTGTGGGAATTACTTTACCTATGAAATATGTGACACGTGGAACAGGCTACCTTCAGAAGTTGTGAACAGTTCCTCTGTAGATCAGTTAAGAAAAGGTTAGACCGAATGTTGTACACTATTTGAGGGTGTAGGAATTTTTCCGTAGCACCCGTTACCATTGGTACCTCATCGGTATGGGCCGCAAGGCCTTTTGAGGTACTTCTTTTTCTTGTAACTCCTTGTAACTCTCTCTCTCTCTCTCTCTATCTATCTACCTATCTACTCCGCTCTCTCTCTATCTATCTACCTATCTACTCCTCTCTCTCTCTCTCTATCTATCTACCTATCTACTCTTCTCTCTCTCTCTCTCTCTCTCTCTCTCTCTCTCTCTCTCTCTCTCTCTCTCTCTCTTTATCTATCTATCTATCTATGTGCGCCTTCGTAAAATATATTTGCTTATAGTTGCTTTAGTGTGATTAAAACGATTAACTCTCAAATGTTGTCTTTATACGAGGAAAAATTAATTTGAAGAAGTATTCTGGATACAGTCCAAGTCTTTTCCAGTACAAAATATGATCTCTTTTCAGACTGTATTCAATTCGATACAAAAATGTAACGTGAGTGAGTTTCTTATTGAAAAATATCCTCTTGTTTCGATCAAACTTTTACAGTCATTTGAGAAAAATATGTTTTCTTATTAATTCTGTTATTAAAAGTGTCTCAGACAAGCCTATCAATCATGATATATATATATTATAATATATATATATATATATATATATATATATATATATATAATGAATTACCTTGGAAAGCGCCATTGATCATATGATAAAGACTGTTTCTATATTGAAGCATCATAAGGAATATGCGAAAGGACTCTTAAGGACATTGAGAATAACGACTTTAATTCCGAATGATGGAGTTGTTGTCATATAAGAACTTTTTTTCCAATCTATCGGGACTAAAAGTTTTGATAAACTATTAGTATTTTACAGCGGTATTCGATAACCTTTTAAGCCTTTTTATCTATCATTCTATTATTCCTATCTATTCCATTAGGCTAGTAGACAGACAGATAGATACATAGATAGATACCCCTATTATTTTTGTCGTAGAGCTACACTAAAATTTAAACCTTCTAAATTTAGAACTTTTATTACTTCGATTACTTTTCTGAAACACGAAAATGTAGTCAGATGTATTGTACTTTCTTAACAAACAAGGTGGTCATATAATATGTTAGTAAATCATAGTTACTAGTGAATGCACTAAGAGCCAGATACTTGGTATTAATAGCTAGATAATACTAATAGATTGATACTAATAGCCAGATTATTCTCGTGAAAGTCAGATACACTTTTTTTTATTATGAAATTGGGTAGTCAGATACAAAAAAATTTAGTTATTAGTCAAATGCACGGATCACCTGAAGATCCGGGCCCCCAGCATTCGTTAGTTAGCCTTATAAGGCTAACTAACGAAAATATCACGACTTAACCTAACCAATTATCAAGGGCGTACAGTTGACCTAATGATGGTTAGGTTAAGTCGTGATATTTTCGTTAGTTAGCCTTATAAGGCTAAATAACGAAGGTTGGGGGCCCTGATCTTCAGGTGATCCAAATGCACCAAAGTAGGTATTGTTAAAAAGTTGAATGATTTTCTTCATCGGTTTGTGATCTTGTTCAGTTGACTAGTTTCATATATATATAAAACTCACTTTAACTATGATAATAAATTGACTAGTTCAACGCGAAAAGAATTATGGCTAATTTGGATGGATCACCTGAAGATCAGGGCCCCCAGCCTTCTTTAGTTATCTTTATAAGTCTCACTGACAAAAATATCACGACCTAACGGTTACACTGATGAATTCTGAATGAAATATATTCTTAGCTGTATTAACATATTTGCAGGAAAAAGAGACAGTTGTATCATCTGCAAACATTATGAAGTTCAGTATATCAGATGAACGTGGAAGGTCATTTATATATAATAAAAATAACAGTGAACCCAGAACTGAGCCCTGTGGCACACCATGTTTGACAAGCGCTTTAGATGAGCAAACCTTATTTACTGGGGTTGGGTACGATTCGATGTGGCCGACTCGATGCGACCCAACTCGATGTGGCCGACTCGATGTCAGGACAACTCGATGTGATATCCCTAAGGGATATTTTCGTTAGTTTTAACGAAAATATCACAACTTAACCTAACCAATCGTCAAGGGCGTACAGTTGACCTAACCGGGCATTCAGTTAACCTACATTAAATATATAAAGAAAACGAAATCGACTTGGCCAGGCATCGACTTGGCTTGACATCGAGTTGTCCTGACATCGAGTCGGCCACATCGAGTTGGGTCGCATCGAGTCGGCCACGTCGAATTGTCCCTGCCCCTTTACTGAGACAAAATGATATCTATTGGACAAATAACTTTTAAACCAATCACTGATTGCTCCTCTAAAGCCGTAACAATACAATTTATTAAGTAGAATATTATGGTCTATTACATCAAACGCCTAACTCAAATCTATAAATATTGATATCATTATTTCTTTGTTCTCCTTAGCTATATTTACATTTTCCATAAGATTTAAAATAGCCATTTCCGTTGTTTTGCTATTACGGAAGCCATATTGATTTGGAGATAATAAATTGTAGGATGCATTCTACTTTTTACAATTTTTTCAAAAGCTTTGGTGAACACAGATAATGAACACACCGGCCTATAATTTGTTGCTGGTGTAGGATCACCCCCTTTAAAAAGGGGTGTTATACAACCAGTTTTTAGCATTGATGGGAATATTCCTTTGGAAATACTTTGATTGATAATTTTAGCCAAAGTTACAGATATCTTTTCTTTAACAAGTTTCAATATAGGTACAGGAATATTATGAATGTTATTTTTCATATTTTTTAATTTACCAGTAATATTCTGGACCTTAGTAGAGGTAGCAGGAACAAAAGAAAATGAATTTAGTGGGCTGGGTGGGGTATATTCTAAATGTGAGTGATCATTATTTATTAATTGTGAGCGAAGCTTATCCGCTATTGAAGTAAAATGTGCATTTAAAGAGTCTGCCTTATGAAAGAAATGATCAACAAAACCAAAGTACAAGCGAGAGAGAAACTCTTGCGTCGGATTATGGATGCCGCTGCTTACATACGAGAACACCCCGAAATGATTCAATGTGTAGTCAACTCTTGTTTGGAACGAGCAAGGCTCTGCATTGAAAACCGAGGCGGACATTTTGAACATTTATAAGGTGTATCTCATAAAATGTAGCAATAAATACATCAGATTAATATTTTCGTTTATTCTTTTCCGTGCACCTTAAAACGTCTGTAGCTCTGCAACGGTTGGAAATAGCACCGATGTTGTATTAACGTTTTTACTCGATATCACCCTTCAAATCACCCCCCAAAGTATGGCAGACCAGTTGTGAAACACCCTGTATGAAATGCAAGTTTGGAAAAATTTTTAATTTTCTTTCTATTTTATTTTTACCAAGTAAATGATGAATTATTTCTTTTTTAAATTACCTAATAATTTTTTAGATTAAGCTTAATCATGTAATCGTGCTAAATTCTGTAATATTCATTGGATCACCTGAAGATCAGGGCCCCTAGCCATCGTTAGTTAGCCTTATAAGGCTAACTAACGAAAATATCACGACTTAACCTAACCAATCGGGACCACCTGAAGGTCAGGGTCCCCAGCCTTCTTTAATTAGCTTTATAAGGCTAACTAACGAAAATATCACGACCTAACCTAACCACTCATCAAGGGCGTACAGTTGACCTAACGATCAGTTAGATTAAGTCGTGATATTTTCGTTAGTTAGACTTATAGGGCTAACTAACGAAAGCTGGGGGCCCTGATCTTCAGGTAATCCACCAATCGTTAGGTCAACTGTACGCGCCCGACGATTGGTTAGGTTAAGTCGTGATATTTTCGTTAGTTAGCCTTATAAGGCTAACTAACGAAGGCTGAGGGCCCTGATCTTCAGGTGATCCTATTCATTTTTTATACATTCTCTCTTAGTTGTAAAAGATGAAATCATAACTTGCCAAAACTCTAAATTAACAATTAATTTTAAATTTTAAGCACTTAATTTTGGCTCATATGCATGTTTAATTTTTATCCATAATAAAATGCATATTTTAATTTCCATTTTTAGTTAACTCGGCAAATCATGATAACATCAGATCTGTCAATATGCTGTTTAAAAGAAAAATATGACTCCACCTTCAAATATCTTGCTTCTCTGCCAGCATTCTGTTACAGCAAAAATTTACCTTTATCTTCAAATATTTTGCAAAAAAAATCAGCCTATTGAGAATAAAAAACCAAACAGGTCAACATTAAATGATAATGATATCACCAAATTATTAATATTGTGAAAAAACTATATAGGGCAATGGGTTGATCGCCTGTTACCTCTGATCCGTTGGAAATTTCCAGCAGATTACAGTGGAGAGTTAACGACAAAACCCTACGTTTTTCGTTAGAGAGTTATGTATACGTAGGTCTTCAAAGGACCTCTTTATGTTTATTTGCCTTCGGTATTTGCGCTGCCTAATTGTAAACAAAGAAATTACCTCACCTTATTATTTCGTTGAGCCTCACTTTTGTTCGTAGGGCGCGATGATCTTTTTCGGTTTATTTGCTATAGGCATTCACTACAATTAAATACCTGAAGGAATAGGCCTATCCTTTTTATAGTTATTAGGTTTTATATTATGAGGATTTCACTCAGAACTTATAGGAAGATAAAGTACATCTTCCTTGCTTAAAGCATTGCTGTAACATAAGCAGCTAAGAGTGCCGCTAGTATAAATCTTAGGAATCTGCTGATTCTTCAAAGTTCGTTGACTCTTCTCTTCATGTAATTTTCATGAGTCAGCAATGGAAAATGTTGAATACGAAATAATAAATTTGGTTTTCTTGTTGTCATGCAGGCCCAATGCCTACATATGGGGTTCTACGTATGTATGGTAATTAATTTCATTCCCAATAGGCTATGTCGCCAATCCCGAGGCAATTTTGAAGTTATTTAATTCAATAAATTAATAATTTGTATTTAATCATGAAATAAAGGTACCACATACGATACCATATTGTAAACATGTATAGTTTTTCCATACATATATAAACTCTTGTAATTTTTCAAATTATCATTCTGATTATTCTGATCTGACCTAGAGGCTGAAGCATTACCTGTAGTACTTTAGGAGCAGTAAAATTCAGTCAAAGGATCGCTTTGTCTTCGCCTTTGAGCCCTGCTTTCTCCAGAACACTTAGTTTTAAAGTAGAATAAATAGTTTCTCGATACGCTGCAAGAAGAATCGGGGAACCGTCGGATAATTTAATGAGTTTTCACAGAATCCTCCGATCCACTACAAGAAGAAATCGGAATATAGTATAAAATAAACTACTGCGATTCCCTACACGGTACCAGCTGCCCCAGTGTGAGAAAATCCTTGCTGCCACCTAACCAGAATCCCCGTCAACCTCGAACCACCCAAGACCATAGACGGAGGGTTAACATATATATTACTGGATAACTGTTGAACTGGCCCACCAAGGGGTGTGACTGTCCTGAACCCCATTGAAAATGGGTGTGCAAATGTGGTTAACGCTTGGGAGCCTGGGCAGGAGCGGACATCTCGGCACCTGCTGGATCACACCATGGCAAAGTGGGAACTTTTCCGCTGGAATCCACAAGTCACCTACAATCACGTGACATCTATTCCAAATAGGTTCCACTGGTCCGCGTCGTCCCATCCACCACCCAAGAAAGGGTTTATTCATAAATGCCTGTACATGACGAGAAAAATGCGGGGTAGCGCCATCTTGCTAGACATAAAAAAAATTTGTTTGTTAGTAAACACATTTTCGAGGAAGGTGCAGAGAACCTTTTACAGGCATCTTGGACGGTCCGTTCGGCTTCAGATTTGTCTCTCAGTTGTGTGATTGTGAGGCACTTTGTGGTCGTGTTCCATATTCGTTTGTCCATGCATGTTGCACCTGTGCAATATCTTCAAATTTTCAGTAACACTTCAGTGTTTGAAGTGATCTAAATACACCTTCAAGTTTGCCATTTAGAAATACATACTGAAGACCAGTGGCGTCAGAGGCATATTTTTGCTGGAAGGTACCACTATCTGCGGGTTTTCAAATGAAACACGTCTAAATAACTGAGAAACAACACAACGGTAGTGTGCAAAAGTGTGTATACATCTTTTTTGGACACTGTATTTTCACCTTTATGAAGTGGTTCAGTTAAGCAGACTTATTTGGTCTTTGTATCATTTTATGTTCACCGGTTATATGTTCTGCTGAAGGTTATAAACTTAATCTTTAAAAGAAAGTAATCCACAATGTTCACAGGACCTAAGATTTACTGTAAAGATACTTACAGAAGTCTGACAAAAATATACACCTTTGTTTTTCCATAGTTTTATGTTTAGTAATAAAAGTCAATAAATAATAATACATTTATTGAATAAATATATTTACAATCACGATGTTTTTCCCCTTTGCATTATATAAAGCTGACACAACAAGTTCTGGCATTCCAATGATGAACTTTACCATTTGTTCTTGCGGACAATCGCCGTGGTGTGTCTGTACTTTTCTCAACCTTCCTTCTGTACCTACATTCCTTCCTATATTGTCTCATTTAACTTTGTCCTTGACAAGATCTCGTAAAGGGCAGCAAATTTTTCACATGAATGATCACATTGTTTGATTAATAACTCGAAATAACGTTTATTTCCAAACCATTCGGGTTGCGGAGATACTTCAAAGGGAAATGAACTTAATGAAGTTTGGAATTCTTTGGAAAATGAATAAATTTCATTTTTAAATAGACTAAAAGAGTTTAGAGGGTTTTTAACCATATGTGTCACTTCACCAAGAATCATGTATTTTATTTTGTAAAGAGTTGTTATTCTCGTTTGGGATCTAGTTGCTCAGGAATAATAATAATCTATATATTATAATAAGAGAGCTGTCCGTCTGTCCGTCTGTCCGTCACACTTTCAGAAATTGTGAGAAAAAATTGTGAGAAAAAAATTCAGAAATTGTATTACGGGCGGCAATGTGAAGCTCAAGATTTTCATGACTGTGTTCTTTTCTGTAGTTTAGCAATGGGGGAAGGGTGGGGGTAATGGGGGATGGGTGGGGTAATGGGGAGGGGTGGGGGTAATGGGGGAGGGGTTAGCCCCCAAGTTGTATGAATGGGGGTGAGGAGGTTTTGGGAGATACCAGATTCAGAAATGTTGACACAATGTGAAGCTCAAAATTTTCACGGCTGGGTTCTTTTTTTGTAGTTTAGCCTGTCTAACCGTCAGCGAAGCGGCGGGAACTGTACTAGTAATAATAAAAATAATATGATCAAGTAATAATAACATTAATTTATTTTATTTAACATAAACTAGTACAAGTGTGTATATACTATATATATATATACACACTATAAACCAGGAAATGTTCGCCTGCAGGAAATTTTCGCGTTTTTCGCGTAGGCTACATAGTTTACGTGAAAACATCCAGCAAGCGAAAATTTGACAATTTAAACTAATCTTTGGAAGATAGTAAGAAAATAAAACTTAGATCATTAAAATACTTTATTTGAAAAGTAAATTCAATATATTGTAATAAAACATTGTAAAGTAAAAGCAGTAAAGGGTACTTGTAGGTTATCTCCCCCCCCCCCACCAATTTTGACAGAATATTTTCGTTAAAACTAACGAAAATATCACAACTTAACCTAACCAGTTATCAAGGGCGTACAGTTGATCTATTAGTAAATAGTAAATACTATTCCAGAAACAAACAATGTTATAATTAATAATAGATCAACTGTACGCCCTTGATAATTGGTTAGGTTAAGTCGTGATATTTTCGTTAGTTTTAACGAAAATATTCTGTCAAAATTGGTGTGGGGGGGGGGGGGGAGATAACCTACAAGTACCATATCACGACTTAACCTAACCAATCGTCAAGGGCGTACAGTTCACCTAACCGAGCATTCAATTTAATTTATTATTATATTTGATACTGTAAAGCAAAAAACAAGACTACATGGGAGCCCTGATCTTCAGGTGATCCGCAGTAAAACATTTTAAATTATACTGTATTATTACTGTATAACAAGAATGTCATGAATGCCGCTAACTTCCCAACCCTTCCGAATGGTCTCCCTCATTTTGTGTAGGTTATCCCATGCAAAGACAACCCATTTAGCATGAATAGGTTTCAGTGTGGAGAGCTTCAAATCTATCTTACCGAGAAATTCATTTACATTGAGTGCTGCTGAAACTTTATCCGCATACCAAGCATACCAAGAGCTAAAACTTGCCTTGAGAGTCTTTGAATTCTTTGTTTCCACTAAGTCCAAAGGTTGTAGTTCACCAGTACACCCGGCAGGGACATAAACAATGCTGATATTGTTTCTTTGAAGCAGGTCTTTGACTGCGTGTGCTCTGTATGCCTTGAACACATCGGAGATTGCAAATGACTTCTGTGTCTCTGGCAAACCCAAGTTTTTTCTGCTTACTAAAGTAGGGTACTAGTACATTCTCCACGTACAGTTCCATGGTTTCAGTATTACTCCAACGGTTTGCAGAGTGCCAAATATGCCAATTTGGGATGGCAGAGTTTGGTTGTACCTTGGTAGATAAGCTGTGGTGGAAGGAGAGTTCCAGAGAATGACGTAGCCAGCACTGCAGTAATCTGTCTCTTGTCATCAAGTCCGATAATTTCAATCTGGGTTGCACCACAATCATGTAAGGTCCAAGTTGAAACAGGAACAATGTTCAAGCCAATCTGGTCGAAGTTAACTATTAGCTCGTGTGGGATGGAGTGTTCAGAGACACTACTTTTTATACGAGAGTGGAAGGTCTCTTTTACGTGTTGGAAATCATCAGGGCGTTTCCTTGCAGCTTTTGTACCCTTATGCCTTATGTAGCCCATCCGCTTCATGATAGATTCAGTCCATCCATCATTCCCTGGTAAGTTCTATAGATCCCCCATGTTCTGCTAATAAAGACCTGTCATGGTACTTAATAACTCCCTTGGCTGTGGCTACCACGATGGTCCTGTTGACAACACCACCTTCACTTCGAATGGCTCTGACGTGGTTCTGGACCTTCGAATCAAGATCACTACCCAGTAGAGGTGGTCGACCGCATTGCTCTTTCCTAACAGTGGTGACAGCGCCGTGATCAGCACCGGTAGTCTTCATCTTCTTCAGATAGGCTGCTCTCATAGATCTCACTGTGCTCTCATTAACTGGATGATCTAGTAACTTAGTGAAGTGGGGAGCAGCTTCTACAGGACCATTGTCTATACTCTATACTCTATAGTATATCGAGCAATCTTGCAACGTTGTTCACCATCATATGAACTATACTCAGACCGTTTTCTCTTGGAAGTGTTACCACTATAGATAGCTGTCTTGACCATTTCTTTATTCACTGCTGCACACACATGTGAGCCTTTTCTTCAGTTGCTGCCCTGTTAGGGTCAGGCAAACCAGGTGATGGAACAGGATGAGTTTTGTTCCCTTTATTTAACGAGCGAAGCATTATAACACTTCAAGTCTAACAGACAACTGATTAGTAATTGTAAATGATCTATGATCTCAACCTCGACCAATCACAGTCCAGAATAAATGTCGTCATTCATGACGTCATTTAATCTGTAAGATTATAACTAACAACTGTTTACCGCAAAATTATGATGCCGCGAACTCGTCCAAGGATATGAAAGCATGAAAATTTGCTGCAGCGAAATTAACCTAGTTTACAGTGTGTGTATATATATATATATATATATATATTAATATATATATATATATATAGTGCTTTGCATACAGTGCTTTGCAAAGGTCTCTCAGTCCACCTTTTCTTTGAGGATAATGAACCATTTTATTACAATGTATTCCTTTCGGTTTTCCTGAAAGAACTCGGGTCTAACTGCATGTGGCTGAGCCAGTTTGTTTCCTGCAATTCTACAGCAAGAAAATCATTGGATTGACGGAAGGGTCTTAACCTCTTCATCACGATGAGGTACGATCGTACGAGTATACCTCAAAAAATGTGTTGTCGTCCGTTACTGCATGTACGAAACTGGGGCCAAAGGGTTAATAGTCTATTTATCTGATATTTAATTTCAGATCCTGATGATTTTGACGGTCTTCCAGGTCTGCTCTTAGCATTAGTCGTCCCAGTTTCATTATATTTCTTGATAGGTTGTTTACATAACGCTATTATAGCATATTTTGTCTCATCAGAAAAAAAAGTGTGTTTTGGAAACAGTCCATGAGCGCATTGGAGACATATTTTATGAGTACTTTGGATACATATCCATAAATACATTTAGTAAAAGGTTTTACTATGGCTCATCAGTAAGAAAATTAGACCCAACACTTCTTACAATAAAATATTGACTTTTAACCAACATTAAAATGTTTCCTTTTATACATTCACAAAAGAATATAAGGATATTAAAAAACGTGGCTGATTGTGAATTTCACCAACCATGTATTCCACATTATAAAACCAGATACAAAATTCGAATACACTGTAATTCCTAACGCTTGACTAAGAATAAGTTATAATTGCATCCTACACAGAAAACAAAGACTTCCCGCAACCTTCTCCACATAGAAATATTATCTTCTATTGTCTCAAATCACTCAAAAAGAAGTTTTGAAGACCCTTTCTTCTTTCTAAAGAAGTTACGTATCATTAAAAGAAGTTATTATATCATCTGACAAGAAGCTTTGATACCCAAAAGAAGGAAAACTCCCCTAGAATGCACCCTCAAAAAGAAGTTATAACTTCTAAATTTAGAAGGTTTTATTTTGAGCGTATTCATAGAAACGTTTTGACAGTGACATGCATAATCTGGGTCTTATTTCAACAAAGACAGGCTTACTTGATACACTGTTAAATTACTATACTTTACTGAATCCACATTACTGTTTGTATGATAAAAAGCCCGTGGACGCAGAATTTTGCATTAATATATTATATATATATATATATATATATATATATATATATATATATACACACACACACACACACACACGTATATATATATATGTATATATACACACACACACACACACACTATTTCATGAAGATCTTTTTAACAGAAAAAGTTGCAAAGAACAGAAAGAATATGATATGAAGTAATTTAGGATGTGGATCAAAAGTTTTTTGAAAACTTTATACGCGAAAGTTTTCATAATTACTTTTTATATAAAATAAATTTCCATCCTGCAAACGTCATGAATGCGCTTATTTCTACATGTTTTTCATTACGTTTTATGTGTCGCGTTTAATTAAGTCGCTTGAAAGACAAAGTAGACTAAAGGAAAGTTTAAAAAAAGGCGAAGAAACAAGAAATTACGAAAGTTGTAAATTGATATCAGTTACTTTGTCACTTTTTCCTTTAGAAATTTGCTGGGCAAAGTAGGGTTATGTGTACGCGCACGCGCGCGCGCGCACACACACACACACACACACACACATATAGAGGAGAAATACATCCAAATAGATGGATAGAGAGATAGGTAGATAGATAGATAGAGAGCGACACACACACAAATTGGGATACACACTCAAATAGAAGGAGAGCGACACACACAAATAGAAGGAGAGCGACACACACACAAATAGAGATACAGACACAAGTAGAAGGAGAGCGACACACACAGACACACACACACACAGAAAACATTGTTAAAATGTGTGTTTTCGGAGAAAGTATTTCTCCCTCTCTCGAAAAATACTTAAAAGGCAGTTCAGAAAACAAAACAGTGGAAGGAAAATAAATTTAAAACTTCACGAAAAATAGAAATATCGACGAGCTCTTCAAATTAAATCGTTTCACTGCAGGAAAACTCCAAATAAATTTTGTGACAATCTCTTGACGAGGTCGTAATATTTGAAAGGCAGTTTCGAAATGTACAGTTGCGCTCATTATTTTTAGGACACTCTTGAGAACAGATAGCGACATCTGGCATATATTTGTTGTGTGTACTACAAATGGTTGTAACATTTTATGAATGAATCTGGGGTTTAGCGCTGATTGGTTTGTTGACTCATTGCCAAATGTCTTTAGAACATAATTATTTCCATTCATCACTCTGGTTTACATATTACTAAGGAACATAAATGAATAATTAAATATAAATTCAAGAAGGGAATATATATTAACAAGGGGGATGTCAATGAAGTGAATAAAAAATGGTCTTGTAAACACTGAAAAAAAAAGCCTTCGGACGTGATGTATAAAAACAGAGCCGTTGCTAGGCATTACTGAGTCCTGAAGAAATTCCAAATTGATTTATTTATTTATTTATTTATTTATTTACATTTAATATTGAACGTAGCTTCAGGTATTATTTTGTGTTATAACAAAGACAGAGAAAAACCTGTTATATATAAATACATATACAGGCGGTTTATGAGTGAAAAAACAACGTTTTGATGCATATTAAACTTTAATAACATTCTAACATTACCAGACTGATGGGTATCTATAGGTTTCATACGTCACTGCTTAGAATATCTTCCAATTGGCAAATGGACAACAGTTGAATGGATGCTACTGGTATAACATTGTTATATCCGAAGCAAATGCTATTTCTAGATCAGCAACACTGATACAGTAATAAACAGTCACTGAGAGAATATTATTTAGAAAAGAAAAATGTTTTGTATTGAAGCAGCATCATAAATGCATATAATTGTTTTGTATTAATAAGTTCCATGTTACAATTTAAGTGTTGAGCCACTGCAGCTGTGACTCTTGGCGGTTTCTCACCTCAAAGGAGAGAATCACAGAAAATAAAAATATTAGTGATTCATATCAATGAACATAGAGCCATTTAAACGATAATATTTAACAATTTTGCAAAGGTGTTACACATTCATAATTACCATTGTATTTGAGAGATATTTTATACATGAACACACCAAATTTAATATCTTGTCCAGCCACCGTAGTTGTCTATGACTTCCTGCAGTCGATGTGGTACAGAAGTATATTTAATACGCAGCCATGCTATCTAAAAAAGAGGCCATTCACTTATTACGCCGTGAAAAGCGGTGACTCACCTGAACTGAAAGCGGAATTCCTGAAAATGCGGCAAGATCTTATTCTGAAGTTTGAGTTTGCAGAGAAAAAAATCATGTCATTATGGACAAAAGTGGATGGGGAGTATCCTTTGCTTGCTGAAGAGGCAAAGAAAGTGCTGACGCTTTTTGCGACAAGTTATCGTTGTGAGGCAGACTTTTCAGCAATGATGGTCATAAAGAACAAACTGCGAAATCGGCTGCACATTGAAGGCGATTTACGCTGCGTCTTGAGCGAAACTGAACCCAGAATTCAGGCGTTAGTTCAGCAGAAACAGATGCATCCCTCACACTAGACTAGTAGTTGGTGGTGACGCGTTTTGCTTGCTTCCTATGTAATGTTGTAGCCATTCTTTGACCAATATCATATATGTTTAACTTATACATAAGGTATTGCATAATGTATATATAGAAATATACGAGTAGTATGTTTATAAAATTTGAATAATTATTCTTATGCTCAGTAAAATAAAGTTTCCTGTGCTTTTGGCAGGGGATTAATTTCCATTTAGCGATTAACCAAACGGGGTAACCACAAAAAAAGTTTGGCAACAGCTGGTGTAGCAGCTTAATGACCATTTTCCAAACTGTTTCCGCATTCCAACAATTCCACCTGACTTTTAACATATCACGTGACACCACATGACATCATGACAGAAGTGTTAACAGGTATGGTGACTGAGAATAAGCTCACACTATTCATGAATCTCACCGAAGCAACTACGCTGCAGAATGGATTGAAGAGGTGGCAAGATGAAAGGAATCTACGAGATCATCGCAGAACGGGGAAACCTCGACTGACAACTGCTGCGGATGATTGGAGGATCTGCGATGTTGCCGAAGCCCATCTCTTTACCAACGCTGTTGCCATAAGGGAACAATTGCAGCTTGATGGTTTGGCAATGACAGTGAGGCGGCAGCTACATGAAGCTGGATTACACCATCGGACCCCGGCTATCAAGGAGAAGTTAAATCAGCAAAATCGAGAAAATAGACTTCGATTTGCTCAGCAACATGTTGACAAAGGATTTGACTTTTGAAGCCGAGTGATATTTACCGACGAAAAGACCTTTTCCTCCACATCCGCATGGCTGTCTTCATTGTTGGATGAGGAATAATACTCGATATACTCATCTATGAAAAAGCACAGCGGTCAAGTCACCTGTACCATGTGGGGATGGATTCATCTATATGGTGTAGGAGAGCTCACCAAAATAGAAGGGAGGTTTACTGCAGTCCAGTATATAGAAATTTTCGAAGAAGTTATGCTTCCTTCTGTGCCTGCATATGCTCTGCCATTTTCTGAGCGAATCATTTTATGCGAGACAGGTCCCCAATTCACACAGCACGGATTGTTACACGCTGGTTCTATGAGCAAAGAAATATTGACTTTCTGGAAAGGCCAAGTAAGGGTTGTGATATGAATCCCATCGAGAATATATGGGTCAGTATTGTAAATGTGTGAGAACCAGTGGAGGAACGAACAACGGACCAACTTTTACAACACACATTTAATGAGTGGGAGGTGCTGAGGAGGAATCAACAGCAGGTATATAATCATGTTGCTTCTGTACCACATCGATGGCAGGAAGTCAAAGACAACAACGGTGGTTGGACAAGATATTAAATTTGGTGTGTTCATGTATAAAATATCTTTCAAATACAATGGTAATTATGAATGTGTAACACCTTTGCAAAATTGTTAAATATCATCGTTTAAATGGCTCTATGTTTATTGATATGAATCACTGTAATAGTTTTATTTTCTGTGATTCTCTCCTTTGAGGTGAGAAACTGCCAAGAGTCACAGCTGCAGTGGTTCAACACTTAAATTGTAACATGAAACTTATTAATACAAAACAATTATATTCATTTATGATGCTGCCTCAATACAAAACATTTTTCTTTTCTAAATAGTATTTCTCTCAGTGACTCAGTGACTGATCTAGAAATAGCATTTGCTTCGGATATAACAATACCATACCAGTAGTATCCATTCAGTTGTCGTCCATTTGCCAAATGGAAGATGAAACCTACAAATACCCATCACTCTGGTAGTGATATAATGTTATTAAAATTTAATATGCGTCAAAACAGTGCTTTTTCACTCGTAAACAGCCTATATATGTATTTATATATATCAGATTTTTGATCTGTCTTTATTATAACAAAATAATATCTGAGTCTATGTTCAATATTAACTGTAAATAAATAAATGAATGAACTTGGAATTTGCTGAGGGCGCAATAATGCCTAGCAACGGCTGTTTTTATACATTGAAACTTCAGTTCGTTCAGGCTTGCCAATACCATGAGCCCTGTCATCACGTCCGAAAGTCTTTTTTTAGTTTTTACAAGACCATTTTTTATTCACTTCATTGTTAATATATATACCCTTCTTGAATTTATATCTAATTATTCATTTATGTTTCCTTAGTAATGTAAACCAGAGTGATGAATGGAAATAATTTTGTTTTAAAGACATTTGGCAATGAGTCAACTAACCAATCAGCACTAAACCCCAGATTCATTCATAAAATGTTACAACCGTTTGTAGTACACACAACAAATATATGCCAGATGTCGCTATCTGTTCTCAAGAGTGTCTTAAGAATAATGAGCGCAACTGTACGTAAGTGCTTTTAATTAAGACTTTGCATTATTATCGATAGAATTTTTTTTTTTTGTAACGTTTAGTAACTCATAATCGAACCTTTTTGTCGAGGTTGTTGTTGATTTAGGTCATTTAAAATTGTTTAAAGTTGTTTTTATGTTAGCTGCTTTATAGGACGCATTTGAAAATAGCACTCCATCTGCGTTGTTAAAATGCCCTCGATCGATTAATAGTTTTTGTACATTCATTCAAAAAAATCTTTGTTCAGAAAAGAATAGAAGTGACAGAGTTTTACAATTTTTAGATATTCGCTGACATTAATATACTCACAGTACTCTAAGCTAAATATGCCGTTAGTAGCATGGAGGCCTTACAGGCAAATTTAATGGCATTTCGTTTATTTATTATATCAAAAACTGAAAGTGACAAGTAATAATAATAGTGATAGCAAATAATAATAATAATAATAATAATAATAATAATAGCAATAATAAGAATAATAAATATAGTAAAAGGTCTACAAAATGTTATATAATTTTAAACTAAATGATTTATTGTATATTTCGTAGAAAATAAATGATGCTTTATAAAATATATAAAAATTAAATTACGAAATTAAAAGTTCTCAATAAAATTAATTTGTTTTAAATAGTTGATTATATTATCACTCTGAAATTTTGTTACCATGGTAAAAATGGCAGTAGTGAACTTATACATCAGTAGGAGCTAATGAAGTCCTTTTTTAGTGATTTGCGAAATGCATTTAGTGATGAAGCCTGCCTGATATGCATGGGATTTGCATTCCATACATCTGGTCCTTTGAAAGAGAGCACATTTCCTGAAGTTTTTATTATATAGCTAGGTTTGTGTATAAAATTCCTGGGTAGTCTGATGTTATGACGATGGTGTATTTGATGGGATTGATTGCCCTTTGAATAAGTGATGTATGTTGATTTTTATTGATAACTTTGAACATATTGACAGCAACACTGAATTTGTACAGTGCGTTCGAAAAGTCTCTCCGCAGTCAACCAACACTTTAAAAAGAGTGTTTGACAACAAGTGTAGACGAGTTGCTCTGTGCCTGCAAAATGGTAGAAAACACTTTCAACACATGCTGTAAAATCAAAAGGTTATGTAATAAAATCACTAAATCATGGTTGAATGAAAACTTTGCAGTTTTTCAATTTCCTAAGCGCTTAACATAGCACTGCGGAGAGACTTTTCGAACGCACTGTATAAGCCATTTCGTTTTAACATATTTAGCTCTTTAAACATTGGGGAAGTGAGACTTTTTCTGTTGTCATTATTCAAGAGAGTTCGCAGACATTTTTTATGAATTACTTTCAAAGGATGTTTTATATATTTCTTTGAGATACCTAATGTTGTAATGCAATATAATAAATATGGATGGATGAAGGAATAATATAAGGTAAGGAGTGCGTTTTGAGGAAGTCTTTTTTAGTTTAATAATGTGAAGAGAAATCTTGATATTTTGGATTTGATATGTTGTACATGACTTGAAATTTAGTTTTTCGTCTTAATTAATTCCAAGTACTTTAACCTCATTCACTCTTGCAAGGGTAATAGTAATATGTTTTGAGGTAATCATATAAGATGACCCTGTCAGGTTCAATAAAAGTTTATGAGCACACACCCATTTATACACATGCTCTAATTGTCTGTTTGTTTTATTTATCAGAAGGTTTAAATTATGATGAGAAGAAGTAAGTGAGGTATCATCTTCGTATTTATGCAGTTTAATGTAGTTGAGAGATAAAAATCGTTGACGTGAACTCGAATTAGTAATGGGCCAAGAATAGATCTTTGTGGAACTCCACTAGTTAGCATCGCCTTGTCGGATAAATTATCTTTTACTCTGATGTACTGATGACGATTTGACATGATTTAAATTTCTGTAGAAGTGAAGTTTATTCAGTAAGATTTCATGCGAAAGTGTATCAAATGCTTTTGACAAGTCGAGAAAGATCAAGACAGTGTGTTTTTTGCTGTTTAAGTTCTGATACACATTTTCTAAGAGCATGTTTATGGTATGCCTCTGCATGCCTCCTAATTTAACTACATGCCTCCTCCTTTAAGGAGAGCACGTAGCACCAGACTTTCTACACATTTTCATTCCTTTTCTGTCCAACTCTCTAATGCAAGGGTTTAATCGGTATTTCCAAACCTTCATCTACTCAACCCGTCAACTCTGGAACAATCTTCCTCAATCCATCTTTCTCCCTGTCTATGACCTCCCATCTTTCAAACGCAGAGTGTCCATGCATCTCGAAAACCCTGGACCTTGATTTTGGCTCTCGTCTTCTTCTATGGGAGGGGGGCGCTTTTGCGGCCCTTGGTCCCTCCTTCTTGCATAAAAAAAATCTTCCGTTATATGTCCACCTTTGAGCCCAAATTGTGCTTCAGTTGAAATATCGTATTTGATTAAGAATTCAGTAAGTTTATTATACACAATTTTTTCAAATACTTTACTTAAAGTTATCAATATGGAAATGGGGCGATAACTGGATGGAGTATTTGGGTTTCCCGACTTAAATACAGGGCATATTCTGGCTTCCTTTAGACTGCCAGGGAATATACCTAGTGTTACTGATTCATTGATTAGCTTACTGAGTAGTATTACATTGTCAATACTAATTTGTATAATTTTACTGGAATTGTATTGATGTCAGAATCCTTATTTTTTTAATTTTGTATTACTAAAGAGAGATATCGTACGGTAAGATTGGATCAAAGAAAAATGAATTTGGATTTGGTTGTGGCATGTATTATCGGTAGTGAGTGTCTGTAAGTGGGATCGAAGCTGCAGTACTGGGGCCAATATTTGCAAAGAAGTTGTTTAATAAATTAACTGTCTTTGAGGTCACTGTAAGAATTTCCTCTTTGTGTGAGGGAGGAGAAAGGATTTGTTTTAACCTTCTTTTTGTTAATTAACTCTTTCAGTGTGTTCCATAGCCTTTTCGGATTGGACTTTTGTTCATCAATTTTTTGACAGTAATGATCTGGTTTTGCTTTTTTAATGACTCCATTAAGTCTGTTACAGTAATTTTTGTATGTCTGTTCGGTAATAACATCAGTTTTCCATAATTTGATACTGACAATGAGTGCTGGTGGAGTGATCTATTGGTTGTTGTATTTAGTTTTAGATATACTTTTGATTTAAGAGGAAAGTTTATATCCATTAGTGTGCTTGAGAATGCTTGAAATTTTGTTCCAATGTCATGGTTACTTTCGGTTATTCTAGTCCATTCAAACGCTATTATTTCTCTCAGGGACTTTAATTTGTTAATCTAGATGTAAGATCTATAGTCAACTTTTATAGGTTCCTTGGCTGAGAAATGTGAAATTACCATGGTGTATGTAGGCAAGTGATCTGTGATATTTAACATAATTATACCCGAGATGCAATTAAGCGAGAACCGCACCCAGATCTGATCTAGCAGAATCGAATTTCTGATGTCATTGTGAAGTTTAGTTGGCTTTGTAATATGTAATTTAAAACGACCTGCAGTCATGATGTTGCGAAGGGAACTTGCGTTAGCATTTGAATGTTCTTTTGTGAGATCAATATTTAAATCTCCCGCAATAACGCAACTGTTACCAATATAAATAGATGTTAGAATTCTTTTGATATTCGTAATAAAAGTTAGTACGTTATCACTTGGTGATCGGTAAATGCCTAAAATTGAATACTGGGTGTTATGAATAAACATTTCAATTGCGAGTGTTTCTGAAGTATTGTTTATGCTTGTGAGTTCTTCGATACTTTTACGCTTGTAGTTTGAGTCTACAAATATGCTTACACCTCCTCCCCTATTGTTAGCCTTACATACATGATAGCTTGTGTACCATGGAATGTTCTAAAAAAGAGCTTATTATTTTCATTTAACTAGGTTTCAGTTAATATATTGCACGTGAATTTGTGCTGTAATACATATATATATAAATATATATAAAACCTATATCTATATATATTGAATATACATTGTATATGTAGAGACCGATCAGAGAATTTCCTTTTCTCGCCGTTCGCAAACACCTGGGAATCATCAGAGACGGAGAAAAAAATACACGTGATTTTCAAAGAGAGAGAAACAAAAGAGTGCTTGTTTTTTCCCAAAAAGGTCCGCGAAAAGTTAGCGACTTCCGAGCCTATATAAGCCAGAGTTCACTAAAAATCGCTTTCACTTTGCTCGTTACTCCTCCTTGTGAATCTCCCCTTTCACGTAGCGCCGTTCGACCTCAGCCGGCTTCAGTCCCTCAAGCAACAGTTCAACAATACACGAAGCGAAACAACACTTGAGGCGACCTACAATTTCATCCCGCCGGAAGCAAACATCACTCTACCGGCGTCATCCTTCTGGCCCTGGTTTCACTCATCCTTCACCACGATTTGATTGGCGCCCTTTCAACAAGTCTATCACGGACCCTCAACACATCCTCCTGCCGGTAGGTCAATACGTCCTCAGACTATCTACGTCAGGATTCAAAGCTGAAAAGTCCACAAACTCTGCCTAACCGAGTAGGCCCAAAAGTGTATGCAAACAACCGGCAAACTAACTTTCCTATTACGACTACAGTAGGCCTGTTCAATTATTTTAATGTTTCAACCATCTTACCGAATTTTGTATCAGATTGTTTATTTTCTCTTTTATGCATTTCATTCGATTGACCTAATCCATTTACTCTACCATTCCGTACTTTCATTATATCAGTTATTATTGTCTTAATTACTTATTGTGTGTTCACTGCTGCATATCTCATTAGCTTACCTAAATTAGTGTTTGTCATCATTGTAATTACTTAACGATTATACTGTGTAACCATTTCTTATTGCTAATAATCAGCCATTTATAATATAGTACAAATACCGTTATAGAATTGTTAATCACTGTGAACAAATAACTAATTTATTTTTCTAATTACTGTAAACACAAAACAACAAAGTAATTTCTCTCTCCTTATTAAATATTGTTTGTTTGGGCTGCGTCCCAAGCTGGTGACCTCTAATTACTCTGATTACTAACATTAGTAATTAGTAAGCCTAATAGTAAGCCTACTTGATAGGTCACCACAAATTGATGATCCGTAGGCCACTATATATATATATATATTATTTAAAGTTAATGCTTCAAAGCAGCTATTTCAGCATATAGTGCTATTATCTCATTGCTTTTAATTCTATTTGCTGAAATGTTGACAGAATTAACATTGTTTTGATTTCGAAATATCATTCTAGGATTAGTGTACTCGTAAGTTGTAATTCTACAGAGACTTGGCAAAAGTAAAAGTTTATTAATGGAATGCCAGAACGTGTCATCTTTACATAATGCAAAGAGGAAAGCAACACCATTCTAAATACTGTATATTCATTCAATAAATCGGGGGGGTTTATTCACTTTTAGTATTAAATAAAAAACGGGAAAAAAAAAACCCGAATGTGTCTATTTACTTTTGTCAACCCTCTATAGATTTGTAAGGACAATCAGATTTCTAATCTATTATTTATATATAATGCATATTTAATATAGGTATTAAAATTAGTAAAATATAAAATATAGTAACTCGTGAAAAAAACATTTATAATGGAAAATGTGTGTGTGTGTGTGTTTGGGGGAAGACAAGTAAAGCAGCAAATATACATTGCTAATTGTGTACCATTCACGCAACTACATATAAGTGAATAGTTAATAATTCAATACGAACATAAATCATTGGAGAGCAAATTCTTCTAAATATTTTATTTCATGCTCATGTTGATCATTCAGTTTCCCCTCAATCTGAGGGGAAGATTAGTCTTTTACACGTTATACATAAAGGGAAATACTCGTATTTTAGACCTAAACTATTTTATATCAAAAGCGAAAAAATGCAGAAGTAATTTTAAAAAATAAGGAATTCTATTTCATTTTGAAACTAGACAATTTTTTTTTTTAAATATATATCGCGCAGGAACGTATATTATAACGAGATATTTTGAAAGTATTGGATTTCAACTTCAAATTTATGTTCAGAATTATGACAATTCACTTTAAAATTCCTTTTGAGAGCGAGGTCCTGCCATTAAAACTTTCATAAAGGGCAAATCAAAAGTTTAAATAGAAACGGAAAAAATAATTCTTATTAGACATTTTTTCCATAAGATATTTTTATTATTTTTTTAATGTTCTTCTGCAAATATGGTAACCTATGTATGTCTAATGTCAACACACACACACACACACATATATATATTATATATATATATATATATATATATATATATATATATATATATATATATATATATTATATATATACACTGTGTACCTTGTAGCTTTACCTAATATGGTGATTTTAAAAATAAAATTCCAAATGGAATTACAGTAGCTTTATATGCTTTCATTTCTACACCTTTTCACTCTCAAATTAAAACAACTGAATTTCAAATTAAAATAAATGAATTTCAAATTAAAAGAAATGAATCTCAAATTAAAAGAAATGAATCTCAAATTAAAACAACTGAATTTCAAATTAAAACAACTGAAGTTTAAATTAAAGCAAGTGAAATACAATTCAAAATATATGAAAGTCAATTTAAAACAGAGATTGTGTAAAATCTGAATGTGCATCGAAAGCTTTTATTTTATAGCTGGTGGGAGTACTTGGCATCTGAAACACGTTGGCAACATTCACAAGTCCCTAGCAACCGTTGCTATCCATGACTCGACTCTCTCAGTTACCAAGGACGTCCTCTCTGACCCGGCCAGCTCTCACTCGCTCTCACAGCTGTGTATTTCAAGGTTATTAAAAGAACTGAGTTACGCTTTACTGTGATGATTTGGATTATTTTTACAATATAAATTTCTACAGGGTGATCCAAAAGTCTCTCCGCAGTAAGAAACAGCCTAATAGCCTACGCTTTGATAGATGTAGCCTAAACAAAAGGCCTAATAGCCTAGCTCCCATTATTCAATCATGGACGTGAAATAACTGTGGAGAGACTTTTGGATCACCCTGTAGAAATTTATATTGTAAAAATAATCCAAATCATCACAGTAAAGCGTAACTCAGTTCTTTTAATAACCTTGAAATACACAGCTGTGAGAGCGAGTGAGAGCTGGCCGGGTCAGAGAGGACGTCCTTGGTAACTGAGAAAGTCGAGTCATGGATAGCAACGGTTGCTAGGGACTTGTGAATGTTGCCAACGTGTTTCAGATGCCAAGTACTCCCACCAGCTATAAAATAAAAGCTTTCGATGCACATTCAGATTTTACACAATCTCTGTTTTAAATTGACTTTCGTATATTTTAAATTGTATTTCACTTGCTTTAATTTAAACTTCAGTTGTTTTAATTTGAAATTCAGTTGTTTTAATTTGAGATTCATTTCTTTTAATTTGAGATTCATTTCTTTTAATTTGAAATTCATTTATTTTAATTTGAAATTCAGTTCTTTTAATTTGAGAGTGAAAAGGTGTAGTAATTTACCATTCTTATTTATTACCACTTTTAAATCCCTTTAAATGTAAATACCTGGTTAGTCTAGTAGGTCTACACGTTAAGTTAACCCTTTAATGCTCAGAAATCCTTTCTGAAGCTAATAAAATCGTCTGACGTTAACAAAATTGAAATCAATAATGTGACGGTAGGAACTAGTAGGATGGGCGCAAAAAGGGAGAGTGAAGGAATGTTGCAATGAGATAATGATCAATGTTGCAAGAAGTTGCAAAGGAGTTATGCAACAAGGGGTGGGGGTTATGCAATGACTGGAGTTATGCAACAACTTAATGTTGCAAAGGGGGTAGGGTAATGCAACAACTCAATGCTGCCAAGGGGGAGAGGGGAGGGAGCTTCGGGGTGAGAAGGGAGGATGACCTCCCCCCAAAGGGGTAGCCTTAACCTAAGAGAGGAAGAGAAAGGAGACGGAGGAGGTCTTTGGTGGAGAAGGTGGAATGTCCTCACCCCCCAAAGGGAAACCTAACCTAAGCCTTAACCTAAGAAGGAAGGAGAGAGTTCTTTATTCCACCGGAGTCCGACGCATTATGAGCGTCCAGGGGCCAAGTAGGTGTTATATAGAGGATCGTGAGTTGCCAGATATCACTTATTTATATATGGAGGTGGTTACCAGATACCACCATTTATTTTAATTGTTCAGGTGTACCTTATTAGGGTGAGTTGCTAGATACCACTATTTAATTTTATTTACATGAGTTGCCAAATAATGTTTTTATTTGTATGAGGAGAGTTGGCAGATATCACCATTTATTTTAATTTTTATTTATATGAGGAGAGTTGGCAGATACTACGATTTATCTTAATTCACACGAGTTGCCAAATAATGTTTTTATTTATTAAAAGCAAGAGCGACTTTCTCCTTAAAGTTGTTCAGAAAGAGAACTAATTATTTGAACGAAATCCAATATTAATAATAAAAGATACACTTAAACCGAAATAAATAAAACACCATTACATTATTCTCTTTATTCAGACGATTTATTGGAACTATATAGAAGATAAATATACACTCCTATACATACGATGGATTATGTATATAATCAAAAATAAAATAAAAAAATAATATAAGAAATACGAAACGTATAATCATCAAAATAATAGTCCAGGCGAAATATGCACACACAATTGTATTAAATAATGACCGACTTTCTCCTTAAAGTTGTTCAGTAAAAGAACTAATTATTTAAACGTCGTTCTGTCTATTTACTTTTGACAATCCTTTCTATATATTGTACGAAGTGAATGAAAAACAAATTTCATCAGAAAAAATAACAATACACGCCTTATATATATATATATATATATATATATATATATATATATATATATACACAGTACTGTGCGTCAGAGACCACTGTCGATCTGATAACTATTAGATAATCTGTTGTATGAAAATTGGTTTTGATACTAAAATATATATTAACTAGAACCTCTGGTTCATATTAACGCATAACTAAGTTATTACTTAAGTGTATAAAGTTGTATAAGCTGGATGACCCTCTAGTCCAGGGGTGGGGAACCTGCGGCCTTAAGGCCGCATGCAGCCTTTTGGGGTACTAGTTGCGGCCTTCTGCCTACTTGCTGAATTTTTTATTTATTATAAAAACCCTCACGTATTATCAAGTTTGATTTAAAATGAGTAAATATGTAGATTGTAGACTAAAATATGACATTTTGTTGTACTGTATATGTTAAATACTCAGCATGCGGCCTAATAGGGTCTTGGTTAAATGAAATGCGGCCTAATAGGGTCTTGGTTAAATGAAATGCGGCTTTCCAATGAAAAAAGGTTCCCCACCCCTGCTCTAGTCTGTATAAATTGGACTTGAGGATTGATTCATTATATTACTTATAACGCATGTGTCTCAGTTGATCCCTTTACTGTATGAAGGAAACTTAACTCAGTAGGTCTTAAAAGACGTGTTGCAGCAAAAAAGCCACTTTTAAGGAATGGAAATAAAGAGAAGAGAAGAAAACGTGCTTTGGAACACAAGTATTGGACATCTGAGACCTACTGAATTAAGCTTCCCTCGTACAGTAGAAGGATCAACTGAGACACCTGTTGTTTTTTCGAGATCCGCTGCAAGTGAAGTGCTGGATTTGTGTCTGTCTCGAAGGGAAGTAATCTTTAGATATTGTAGATCAGATGGAGAAAGCTTAGAGGGGCCTCCGTGATCCAGGACGATCAGCTGGGGTCCCATTTGATCTGTGACGAGCCAAGATTTTTTGTACACCAGTTTTGGAAACGCCTGTAGATTCACTTATTTTTCTTTGACTCAGTCCCTCACCATGCAAAGGTATTATTTTATATCTAATCTCATCAGAAATTTTACTTTTTGTCATTTCTTAAGCATGTGAAAGAAAAAAAACAGCATGAATTAGGATTATAATTTGAAACGTTTTGGATAAATTTGTTTTTCAGAATTTAAGTGAATATGTCAATACTTTTAATTGTACATATTGATATAACAATAGCTTAGGAGTATTTACTGCAGGTCCATCAGTAGTAGTTCGCTAGATCTTTAAACACATGCGTTATAAGTAATATAATGAATCAACCCTCAAGTCCAATTTATGCAGACTAGAGGGTCATCCAGCTTATTCAACTTTATACACTTATGTAATAACTTAGTTATACGTTAATATGAACCAGAGGTTCTAGTTAATATGTATTTTAGTATCAAAACCAATTTTCATACAACAGATTATCTAATGGTTATCAGATCGACAGTGGTCTCTGACTTTTGCACAGTACTGTATATGTATAAGAAAAACAATAAACAGCAAAAGAACTAATTATTTAAACGCCGTTCTGTCTATTTACTTTTGACAATCCTTTCTATATATTGTCCGAAGTGAATGAAAAAACAAATTGCATCAGAAAATTAACAATACACATCTTATATATATATATATATATATATATATATATATATATATATATATATAAAAGAAAAACAATATTCATTTTAACTAACTTCACCTAAAATGTTTATTTACTTTCATTCCTTTCTTTCAAAGCATCTCTGGAAAAAATGTATAAATTCGAAGCAGATGATCCCTCGAGCTGACCGCAAAGGCTGACCGCAAAGTTCCAGAATGAAATGTGGTAGGCAAATTTTCACTCAGACAATCGCTTCCGTCTCATCTCTCTCCATGCGATTGTTTTCCCTGTATATAAATGTTTTTATATTTTATTAACTTCGTTGTTTATATGTCTTATTTTTCTTTACGTGTAATTTGCATTGTATAATCTTCATAGTTATTGTCTCTGTTATTGAAATGAAATGAATGAATAAAAAAAAAATGGAAAGGTATATTATTATTATTATTATACATTTTTTCAAAATTAACACACACACACACACACACACACACACACACACAGAAAGAAAGTTTTGTTTATTCTATATAGATATAATATTCACAGCTTTAATTTTCAGAAGTAGTGTATATTGGAACTCATTTACCTTTTAGAGAGAAAAGAAAAAAATATACATACGAGGAATATATGCAATAAATTCAGTTCATAGATTCTCTTTGTAACTGGTACCTAACCGTGGTGTAAATTACATTAGTAATAATAATAGCTAACTCGGTTTTCCTTCTCACCATATTGTTCATTTTGACAAAGATCAAACCTTTCACTCCGCCTTAGACCTACACTTTAACGTTGAATCCGAACTAAGCTGCAGCACGAACAGGCTGAAATTACAGTGTCATCGCCAGGACTTGATCTCTGAACCAGCACCCTAGTGTCTTAACCATTAGGATACCTAGTGTGCCCATTTATCTACCAACCCAAGCAGACATTCATTTTCATGAGCTAAATACAATTTAATCACACTCCTACGAGAGAATTGGCAAGTAGAAAGTCAAACCGAATACATTAATCAAAGTTGAGGATCGAATAGTATGACCGCAAACATATATTTTGCAAATATTTGAAATCATCGTAGCAGAGACTGTTAAAGGCAATTAACACACACACACACACACACACACACACACACACACACATATATATATATATATATATATATATATATAACCAAATCCACAAGTCAGGAATCTTGGGAAAGCTGAGATTAGTATGATCGCAAAAATAATAATGCACAAAAACATTCTGCTTGTAGAGATCTTTAGATTTCTTATTTCCTAATGATATTTGTTAATCGGATGTTACTGTGCTGTTTCTGGTAATGATCTATGTCAGGATTATGAAGAGTAGCGGCGCTAATTTTGTTTTCTGTGGTACTGAGCTGAGTGACTCTGATGAAGATATTCCTGTAACGACTTGCATCCGAACTGGGAAAAATTGAGGATCAAATACTATGACCGCAAAAAATAATGTAAAATATTGTTGTGACAGAGATGGTTGATCAATATTGCGAGAGATATTGCATAAAGGGATGGGTTCTAAAATGGGAAAACCGAGAAAAGTATGGACGCAAATGCAAATATTGTCGTGGTAGAGACTGCAAGAAGTAATACACGATGTGAGCATTAAATCTACGGGGAGAATATAAATACACCATTAGTCGACCAATCAGGACGTCCAAAGCATGGACCAATAATATAGGCGTTACGATTGGTACACAATTTTATCATAGCCCCGCCCAGTTACATTGACAACCAATCATTAAACTTACGAACCGCCTCTTAGTCTTTTGGGGTGGTGCTTCGGATCATGCGTATAAAAGGAAATATTTTCAGCTGGGAGTCACAGTAGTTATTTTCACTAGTGAATAAACATTCCCTCCACCATGAATCAAGCGCTTTACAGTTTACCGGATTTAAATCAAGATGGTGACATTGTAGCGTTGTCCACAATTAATCTTTTTAACGCCGCTGACCGGGATGGATTATTTCCAACGCAAACCGTTGATGATATTTGCAATGACGCTCCTTACGATCCGACGCAAGGGACTGCCGTAGAAATGTAAGTGCATATAATTTTATTTTTTGTAGCCAATTATTCGCAAACTTATTTAATGTGCATGTCAGAAAGAGCACTGTTCTGGATTATTTCATCATATATATGGAGGGTTGTAGTAATTCACCTCATCACATTAAAAACACTTCATTTAGGTAACTACAATTATAGATTAGTTTGCAATTACGCTAAAATCCTGTTCTGATTCATTGAATTTGTTTATAGCAATCTTTTGCATGCTTTTTTTATAAATTCAAATGTTATTCGGAATTATCTCTTAAAGGAACTTCTCTGAGCGGCTCAAAGACATCTTCATATTGTAATACTCTTACTATATGTATACTCTGTATATGTTTTGGTTTTTTATAAAAAAAGATTCAGTATGAACTATTGAATTACTCTTTCTCCTTTAAGGTCCGAAGAGGATTTGACACGTGTTATATAATTTTTTTCGTCTTGAAGAATCCCATGTCATGGACCTGACTACGGAGGTAGAAGATTTACCGAGCAATCAGCCCAACGAATGTCACATCATTAACGAAATAATGTAAGTGTTTTTTGTTTCGATCTTTTTAGGGGGGAAGAAGACACAATGTATTTTCATCACTTTATTAAATGAAAGAAATCATGCTTTTAGTACAATAACCATCTTAAAATACAGAATATACAAACTAACATTATTGGTTACAAATATACAGGGTAGTGCAAAAGTCTGGACCCATAGGCAATTTACTATATAAAAAATATCTTTCGATTTTTATAATAGTTTTTATAATTTAATTTTTGTTTATAATTTTACTAAATATTTTTCAGATTGTTACCCTATGGCAGACAAGTTAACAATAGCAGAAAGAATAGAGCTTGTGCTTTTGTACGCAAAAGAAGGAGCCACCTCACGTTCAGTCGCAAATTTCCTTATGCCTCGATTATACGAAATACCATTACACTTATTGTAAATTCTGAACTAGAACGTTAAATTTAACATAATTTAGTCACTGGTGTATGGTTAATTAAATTTCATTTCATAATAAACTTCCTGCAGGCCACACTTTTTTTCCATATAAACCGCCTATGGGTCCAGACTTTTGCACCATCCTGTATATATACACACGAACGAAACATACTATACAACGAGTACGCACAATCGGAAAACGGCTTTTTATCTGTCTGCATACCATTTCATCGTTTCGTTGAGACACGGGTCGAATAATTTAAAAAAAATTATAAATTCTTTACCACGTGACATATGCATGAGAAATGAAAGGCAGTACATCCCACACGTATTACTAAAATATCCTGGTGCAACTGTAGTATGCGGTCTACCTACGATTCGGCGGTCTACCTTTTAATTATAGCTTCTTATCTTCTTATTATTTTATTATTAGGTTAATTGTACGCCCTTGACGATTGGTTAGGTTAAGTCGTGATATTTTCGTTAAAACTAACGAAAATATCACGACTTAACCTAACCAATCATCAAGGGCGTACTGTAGTATGCGGTCTACCGTTAAGTATGCGGTAGTAGTATGTTTAACTTCTTTAATAATTCCTTAATTGTGTAAATTAAATTATAATTCCTTTCAATTCATTTTCAATTCATTTTAAATATTTTGAACGGTAGACCGCATACTACAGTAGAAACTTAACGGTAGACCGCATACTACAGTAGAAACTTAACGGTAGACCGCATATTACAGTAGAAACTTAACGGTAGACCGCATACTACAGTAGCACCAATATCCTTGTAGCCGGAATGGGTCCCATACAACTTCGGGGATATGCAACTGATCGAGAAATTTTAAAATAACAGGGTCACTCCAGGGTTGAGTCCCGAGTGAATCAAAATAGTACAGGCGGTCCCTATTTTTAAAATAGATTGCAAACCAATGAATCCCTTCATTACCAATGACATCTGTGTTCACAATAAGACTACCGCAATCTCGCGTAGTTGACAAATTCAATGTTTCATTCTTCGCAAACACACCGATAAACTTGGAACTTGTGATTCGTTCACTATTCATTACTCTCTGAAGTGTATTCGCATCCAATTTAAAAGTCAGTGATAACGCCCCTAAATCTGTCTACTTCTATTAGGGCTTGTGACTCGAGGTATACTAGTACACTAATAGGCGCGTTTATAGGCTTGGTGAATTCCAACCTGACTGAGATGTTTCCACTCTGTTTTGGACTTAAATGTGTATTTACGCTAGCAGATAAGTCAGGTGTGATGTCAAACGGATAAAGGTTAAATTGATCAATGAACTCTTTCTGCGTTACCCCATTCCCGAGCTCATCACAATCACCTGCAATATGGGCCAGATTACTATATGCTCTCGCGCAAAGCGGTAACACAGTGTCTGATGAATAGTCCGTATACAATGTTCCTCCCAACGCAATGCCATTAACGTATGGAGTTATATTTTTAAGGCCGAAATTCTAAAATTTAAAGGCACTTTTTTCATATTTTCAATTCACCGAAGCATGGTTCTACATTCCAATTAATATCCTTTTAGGAAGATTTCCCAGGGCGATGTTTTCTATCTGTTTCGGTGCCAACCCTGCTGGCACCATGTATAGTTTGATTTGTACTCTGTTAATAGGGTAGTTTACTGTGGCGTTTAGTAAATTTTTCTCAATTTCTATTTGTTTTGGTGAACTTAATTTCACTCGCCATACGCGGAGGTATGTCTCCATAATATGAACCACAACGGGTTTTGCTCCCTCTTCTTGATCAGCATCCATATTTAAGCAGATCTCAGGATCCGTGCGGGTTAGCTTTATTTTCATATCCACCCCACAAGCAACTTCTCCTGGAATGTGAAATCTGTATGCAGGCGTCCAAAACACTCGTATATCTTCTTTTTAGAATTTTTAAATTTGTCCTTTATACTACTTTCGTCTTTAGTTTGATAATATCCCTCGGCACTTAAAAAGGTATCCTTCGCTTCTTTGGAAAAGTTGAGAACATTTTCCAGATACGCTCGTAGGTGATAGTACCCCGTGCCTGCAGATATGTTGACCTGATTTAATTATCGTCACAGTGGTTGAATATGGAGTGCAGAAAGTTTGTTTCAGGGTATACAGCATATTTGTCATCGTAGTCCGTTCCATCAGAATGGGCTATACGTAGTTTAGCGTACATGTGCACACAACTTGGATCAAAAAAGTAAGGGCCTGAGCTGGGTATCACGAATTCTATAGGGGCACTCGGGGAACTAATTGTGTTTAAAGGGTTAATTGTAATAAAGTCACTGTGTTCAATAGAAACTTGAGTTGGGGGCATCTCAAAGAGGGATAGCTCCGATTTACAGCATTGTGAACTACACGGATGGATGAAGCGTGCCATGACGAGTTAGAAATAGTGCATCCTCCCTCGACAAATAGTAAACAAACTATGATTCATGAAATCAATGTCCTTAGCTTATATCAGTCAAAAAAATGGTCAACCGAATGCTTTATTCGCTTAGAACACTTCTTTTTTGATATCCTTTTACGTTTAATGCCACGTGGTGGTAATCCCTTCTTCCGGCCAGTCCTCTTCTTCCCACCACCACGCATTTTTCTCTTTGCATCTTTGACGATTTCGTCCCGTGTACGTTTTAAGTGTTCGTTTAGAGCTTCTTTAGGTTTAGCCCCAGCCAATATGTCTTCTGCAGTGTTAAGACCTGATTGTAGCGCTTTCATTCCGAGGTATCTGGCACCCCTCTTCAGCAAAGGAACAGCCCTACGTAGTATGGTTGAAAAAATGGACCCAAGTCCACTACCACGCTGGTATCTCACCCCTCGATAAACGGTGAAAGGCTTTCTGTCCATTATAATTCAGTGCGTCGAAAGTGCAGCTTCACTGTTAAGCTTCCGTCACCGAATGGGAAATTTTTACCCTCAATCGTTCTCATATATATTGAGATATTGGTTATTAGATTAGTTGCGACATTCACTTAATGGGGTCTGTCATATGTAATACTCAAACTCCTTCCTCTATGGTTGTGGATGTGTGCAATGCGCAGCAGGCGTGCCTGGGTATCCCCAACAAACTGTTGCTCCACTATATTGCTGTAAATATAGCACATGTCTGGGGGCTGAGAGCTTTCACCCAATTTCTCCATCTTCATATGATACATTAAGCTGGACAAGTAATGCTGTGCCTCGTGAAAGGTATCTCTTTGGAAGGCTGCGCTATATCGGCCCTCAGCCACAATTGTGAACAGCTCTTTATCTTTAATATTTCTACTAAGCTTTGACTTTAACTTCAATGTGCATGCAGGCGTGTCTGTGTTTACGACTTCAAAAAGTAAATCATTTGTCAGGTACGACCTTTCAAGACTCTTGTTTAACCCCGTCACAATGTCCATGGCTCTATCATAATGCCCGATTCCTAACGATACATTTCTGCTATAGTACCGTTCCTTACCGAACAGGACTGAACGCATAGTATTGTCTAAGATTATGCCTAATTTTTCGCACTCATTGATTCTTCTAAGGATCAGAAATATGATTTACTCATTTTCAAGAGTTAAAAATTTGGTGTCCAGCTGAATTTCACATATCCCCACATACGAATCACGACCCAATTCAATGGGTCCATGGAGCTCTGTTACAAAGTTGGCTAGTGTGTTGTTAGGGTGTACGTACAGGGACGAGAAGGACGGGAGTGTGACGTAGAAATGGTTAGGAGCCATGTTGCATACTATTTAAGCTTCATTATTGCAGCAGCTTTTATATAGGTGTTGAAGCTTTCTGGGTATCCTAGCCATTTCACCAGGTACACTTTTCTCTTTCCTGAACCTTTGCTTCCTAAAATTTTCTAAATTTTAAACACATTTTTTCCTAAATTAAATGCCACTTTCTGCAACTCCTCGCGGTAAAAGCCTCCTGCGATTTCTTCCCCATTCAAATCTTCAACGTAATACATCATTATCTCACCTTTAGGTCTCATAGCCCTAACTTTAAAAATCTCGCGTGTCCATCCTTGCTCAAAACCCTTCGCGAATTTATTTCCGGAACGTGACAGCCATACATAATCATTGATTTTGAAACTCGCAGAGTGTGGTGGTGGTGGTGGTGTTCCATCTCTTCTCACCTCTGGACGCGTACCTCTTTCTAAAACCTCGTTAGGTGTTGTCCCAATCATGCGATGGTGTGAGCGGTTGTATGATGATGCCAATGATTCCAGAATGTCTAGAAATCTGTATGTGTTTTTATGTGTGAAATATCGGTGCATGCGTTCTTTTATGGTACGTTGAACTCTTTCAGCTAAAGACGCCTTATGTATAGAATTGGTGGTGTAATAGCTGATATTAAACTCTGCCAGCATGTTCTGAAAAGCACGTCTTATAAATTCTTTCTGTACAGGCTATCTACGCCTCCGTAGGAGGCTGGGTTAGAAATGTCATAATAACGTCTTCTTAATATGTTAGCCATTTGCGTATTTTAGAGGCACGTGGGTAGGGTTGACCGTTGTTTAACCTCTTCTTTCTCCTCTTCAAAGGTGTTACCGCCGGGGGTGAAGGCGTCTTCACTTTGTCACGTACGATGCATGTTCCGAGTCTTTTAACCTGTTCATGTTTCCTATCATTGTTTTGGGGACATTTATTTGTTGTAGTCTTGCTTTAATATGCTTCCATCCTGATGGTGAGGGCCTATCCCACTTTCTCACCAGATCATGGACGATGTCTACGATATTCGATCCCTGTACCTTTGCTCCTTACACAATGATCTCATCTATATCGGTCCATTGTATGGCGGGGTCCTCATTCAATAGATTATAAAGACTTAAACCTTTATTCCTCAATGTATGTGGGACGTTGCTTTTTAATACATGCTCGATATGTTGTGTGGCCGACCCATTAATCTTTGGTTGGTCAGCTGTATTGTCGGACGCAGGTCCTATACCACCATGTCCATCGTTCCCCGTGTTGTGCCTAATAACCATGGGAATCTCTGTCGGGTTCTTATAATTTTCGTACTCGTGAAGAAATTTCTGCAGCGCTTCTTGGTATAAGATTCTTTTCTCATCAGGCGTTTTTTCACTGTTTAATAGGGCCAGCAATTCGCTTTCTATTCTTTTAAGCCTGCTTTTACTGGGATCCAGATCCGTGTCTGGATTCTTTGAACGTTGCAGTGAAGCATACACCTCGTGTGGAATTACTACCACTTTCTTCATTATATTAATCTAGTCAGTAAAGGACCCAAAACTAAAAATAAGATGGGGAGGAATGACCCTCCTCTTTGTACGATAATTCGTTTTTTCCTCCCTACAGTTTGACTTTTACGGGCGAGTGCACGTATTATGTTCTTGTAACGGCGTAGGCGAGCATTTTAACCTTAAGACAGATTTCACAGATGCATTTTAAAAAGTCTGAGTCGATATTTTTAAGAAACATCTGCTGCATTGCCCTGGGCAGTCGATGAAAGATTTTTATTAATTCATGGTATTCTTTAGCGTCTTTGTCATTCTGGAATATACACCGTTTCAGGCTCGTTTAGAAATATATTCGTTCTTAGAAGCACCCTAAATGTGTTTCGCGGATGAAGGTCGCAAAGCAAAGACCCGTAACGCGGGCTTGTAGCTTCTTTATAAACTTCCAAAAACTCCTTACGCTGATTCGGGAACATTTGATTGGCTAATACCCCAATTTGTGATACATCTCTACGTTGCGCGAATAAGACTAGATAGTGTGTATTTAGCGACACATCGCGCATGTATCTATTTTTGAAAAATAGATTCTGATTGATGAAGAACACGCTTATGTTAAGATGGTGGGAGAATACTGTAAATGTCTCGGCAAACGTTTTATCCATCTCCAACATGAGATCGTCAATTACAATGACTGTATGTTCATTTCCCTTTAACGAATTAACGTCATATACACCTTTGTGGAACAAAATATCATCTTGGTACTCGTTGAACACTGATTGATACGTCGAATAGCACCATATAACTTTATGCACAAATTTTGAGAACATCTCTCCCTTTTCTTTAATGATTTTAAGCATAAACACAGTTTTACCACACCCTGTAGGTCCAGATATAATACATGTGGATGGGCTCGTGAACCTGAATTTTTCTACAGAATCCATTTCTAACACGTCACACTCCTAAGTGGGTCATTTACAAAATATAATAAATATTTAAGTGTTGACCCTTATATTCTACAGTCTTGCTTTTCGCTTCTCCCACAGAACCGTGAATGACGATGAGGTACAACAACCCATCATCGATATTACAGATGACGACAGTATAGTTGTGATCAAAGAATCCTTCCCCGCCGACGAAGCCTCACCAGCGATACCTGTAGCACGCGCCAGTTAAAAGCGGAGGCACGATGAAGAGCCCACCACATCAGGTAGAAAGCGCGCCAGGATTGCGCCGGTTGTTAGACCACCAGTAATAGAGCCCCAACCTTCTACGTCTTACGATACAACCCCCACAAAGGTACCTTCCTCAAATATACCACCTTATTCAATTCCGGGTACATCCTCCACAGCAGCTTCTCGTTCTGTTGAGGATGGCATAACATTCGAGTTGGTGCGCACCACTACCCCCACCTCAACCTTGACTAGAAATCGGTATATAGTCAGGGTTGATCCTAGATCCATGTATAGCAATGGTGTTGAACACGGACTACGGCGCATAGTTGAACGTATTGTAGAGTTTGCCCTTCAGAACCGCGACGAACGTGAAGTCAGGAGGCTGTCCTTCGGATTCGGGTCAGATGACGGAGATGTAGATGATTTTTGGGTAGTAATACCGTTCAGACGCTTGGCAGCTGAAGATATAGAGTATATATTAGGCCGTATAATGCAGGCCTCTCAAAGTAGTATAGCCTTCAATATGGACAACTTCACGGTAAATATTGACCGTGTATTCCGTGTTGCGGGTCATAGTGCCACACCTTATACTCTTAACTTCAATTCTCAGGCTATTTATAGACGGCATATAAACGTCGATCGTGGTTGCGGCTTTATAGCAGTAGTCTTGGCGTATGTTTACTGTACTAAATACACGGTCAAAAACATTTGGTTGCCTACGGTAGTGGAGCGTGCCCGTAAACTAGCTGTAGACTGTAAACTTGATTTGACTGTAATATGGGTCCTGAGAGCTGAGAAGGGTAGAACAGGAAATGAATGTTCGTATAGTTGTATTTGGAATGGATGATCGTCGTAGGACTGTGTATGTTTTTAAAAGCAGTGTGAGAGATCGTACAAGACCCCTACTTATTTTAGGACTGTCAGGACAACGTATCTCCATCCGTAATATAAGGGACCTTTACGCGAGTTATGATAAAAGTCGAAAATATGGACGACATCATGATTTGTGTAAGGGTGTATCGAGTTTGCGGATGATATAGTGAAACATTGTAAAGATTGCCACATGGTATGTGAGCAGTGTAAAAGCTCCAAATGTGAAAGCCGTGTAGTTGAAGCTGAGAAGAGGGATTGATGTGTGTAGACGCACATTTTTCAATAATAACTGTTTTGAGCTCCATAAATCAATTGGCACGTGCAGGAAAATGAGAATCTGTGAATGTGGTATGTTTCATATGATGGATAATTGGGGGAATTTCAAGCATAAATGTGATGAAATTCACTGTTCTACATGCCATGAGAAATATAAGGCGGTTGGAGTAAAGCATGTATGTTATATGAAAGATGCTAAGCCTAAAAATAGCCCTTGTATAACTGTGTACTACGATATAGAAACATACACGAACGCTGAAACCAAAGAGGTTATTCCACATTTACTTGTAAGCCAGACTATCTGTGATGAGTGTATGGAGATCGAGTGTGATGAGTGTCACAAATGTGGTAAACGGACAAACGTTTTTAAAACGAATGCCCACGATAGCCCTGTGAAACTCTTTGTGTCCTATATTGTCAAGTTAGCGGACAAGTTCAAAAAAATGTGTATATTCTCGCCCATAACGGGGCAAAATTTGACACACAGTTCCTTTATAAGGAGTTGCTTGAGCACGAGTCATCTGAGATATTTACAGGTGATCCCTTGAAAAGAGGCAACAAGCTAATACAGATGCAAATAAGAGGTAATGTACAGTTTAAAGACACTTTATTATTCACACCTTGTAAATTAGCAAAGCTACCCAAGGTGATGGGCGTAGCGCTGAAGTTTCAAAAGGATATTTCCCTTACACATTCCTCACTAGCGAAACTTTAAATTACGTAGGACTACCTCCACCCAAACATTACTTTAACTATGAATGTATGAGTACAGATGAACGTGAAGATTTTGACCGATACTACAACAGTTTTAATGAATCTAATCCTTATAATATAGCTGATGAATGTGAGCGTTATTGCGTGAATGATGTGCGCGTGCTTAGAGTATGTTTCCAGGCCTTTAGAAGGATGTACATAGGCCGTTTCAAATGCGATCCGTTGCAAGTCGCAACCACCATCGCCTCATTATGTTTTACGGTGTTCAAGAATAACTTCATGCCTAAAGACACCTTAGCCGTTATTCACAGAAACAATCCCCGCAGTTATGGGCACAAGGCTATTTACTGGCTCATACACCTACAGCAGCAGACGGGTATACATAAAGCATGCCCGCAACACGGGTGAAGTACCCATTAAGGTTAATGGTCGTTTTTTTGGGTTGATGGTCTAAGTGAAAACCGTGCCACTGGTGAGAAGACTGTGTACTCCTTTAACGGTTGCTGTGGCACGGATGCCCCGTCCTGAGTGTGGAATCGTAGGAGATATCCACGGTAGATCTCCTGCCGACTGTCTTGCGTGGACCCGCACCCGCGATCAACTTATAGGCTCCCAGTTCACTCACAAAGTCTTGTGGGAGCATGAGTATGATGCACGGATGGAGACAGATGGACAGTACCGTGAAGAAATAAACACGATCAAACGTTCAATGGTGCTGGATCCTCTCAAATGCGGTGATAGCTTGTTCGGAGGGCGTACAAATCCCTTCAAGCTATACTTTCCGCCTACGGAGGGTGTGAAACTCCATTACTACGACTTCTGTTCTTTATACCCTACGTGATGAAGAACAATCCGTACCCCGTAGGTGCACCTGAGAAACTGGTGGGACCTGACCTACCCACCATCGAGGTTTCTCAACAAATTTGAACGGGTACTATTTCGGCCTTTCTTTCGTAGACGTGCTCCCCCTCGCGATTTATGGATGCCGATCTTACCCGTCGTTATCGATCACAAGCTCATGTTTCCCTTGTGCGTGAAGTGCGCAGAAGAGAACAATGGGATTGTGACCATACACCCACCAGCGTAAGATTAGAGGTGTATATACAAGTCCAGAGCTGGATCTAGCTGTTCGCCATGGCTACAGAATATTGAAGATACAGGTGTGGAGGTTTCAGAAGCTACCCAACCTTTTCACGCCATATATAAACGCTTTTTTGAAAGATAAGGTCGAAGCATCAGGGTATCCGCGAGGAGTTGATACCGAAGATGAAAAGTCGGCCTATATTCAACGTTACCGTGACCGTGAAGGTATACAGCTTGACCGTTCCCAAATTGTAAAGAACCCTGGCAAGCGATTTAGTGCAAAGTTGTGTCTAAACAGTCTTTGGGGAAAATTTGCACAGAATACTGGCAAAAGAAACGTTCATTTGGCACAAAGTTATAGTGAAGTCTGGGATTATGCCAATGCTCCCCATAAAGAGGTCATGGAGATCGTGAATGTAGGTAATACTTACATAATAAAGTACAACAATACTGAATTGGTCACAGATACTTCACGGGTTACAAACATACCTGTAGCCAGCTTCACAACGGCCTACGCAGGCATCAAACTTTGGGGCCTATTGCATTCTCTTGGGCGGAGGGTATTGTACGCCGATACAGATAGTGTGATATTCACAGAGTGGGAAGGTGAATACATGCCTCCTATTGGTGAATTCCTCGGTGAGTTGACTGATGAGATCAAGGATGAGTATGAAGACACCGCATACGCCGACTCTTTTGTCTCAACAGGGCCAGAAACTTATGGGGTACGGGTGAGGGTGGGGGAGGATATGAAATATATCGTGAAGGCTAAGGGTATCACGCTCAACCAGGCGAATCGGGGGGTCGTTAACTTTGATTCGATGAAGGATCTAGTGTGCTTGGATGATGGTGATGAGGGCGACCGGCCGCCCCAACTAAATGTAGGCACACACAATTTTCGGGCGCAGAAGCTAAGGGGCGTGAAGGAACTTAGGGGTACAAAGGTGTGCCGTAACACCTACAGGAAACGTTACCAGGTACCTGGTACCTATGATACCGTGCCCTTTGGATACCACAATCTTTGAAGTGTCTATTGTGAACTTAATTATTACACGTATTTGTAAATATATCCCTTGAATATTTCGTTTATTAAATAAATCGTCGTGTTTCAATTAGCGTTTCACTTTCTCCTATGTGTGTGTGTGTGTGTGTGTGTGTGTGTGAGTGTGTGTGTGTGTGTGTGTGTACACAGAAGAAACTTCTAAGCTCCGCCCAGCGTGTGTACAGGGGAAAGTTTTAAGCTCCGCCCACCTGTATGATTCGTCACGTAACTCCTGCTACTACCTGAGCTTCCCTGCGTGCTCAGTTGATCGCAGTAAGCCCTGGATCTCAGATGTGTATTCTCCCGCGTAGACATAAAGTAGTAATGGCTACCTTTAATATTGCGTGTTCGACGTTTATGAAGTAGTATTCGGCGAAGTGCCAAGATGTGGTGGATACTGAAAAACGCCCTATTCCACCCTCCTTTGACACTTTTAAGGCTACATTGAATCGTGCGAAGGAGCAAGAGGTACAAATACTCTACGGTTATTCTGGCGAGAGCATTGTAGGATTTCGTAGTACAAGTGATGTATTGAACTATGTTGTAGGACTAAACTTTATAAAAGCTTACATATACCGTGAAGTAGAAGAAACAACACGTGCAGAAGAGAAGCAACGGATATGGATAGTGAGCCTTGTTGATGAGTGGTGTGGCAAGCGATATTATGTCATGTTGCATCATACCGATTACTCGTACCCTGCGACTGAGAATGTAAATCTTGTCATCATGGGGAATCTTAAGTATTTTTATCACTATATTAATATATATCATGACGAGGTTTGTAGTGAGGTTGCGGCTAATGGCCTGTGTGAGTTTTTAACAGACTTTAGAGAAGAGTATCAATTGTTAAACAAAGATGAAAAATATGGGCATATGTTTCTCTCAAATAGTGCGCCGGAGTGTGAATAAAATGTGTTTAGTTCGTGAAAATCCCCCTATGCAAAAATGTCTGGTGCGTATTCTGGGGAGTGGGAGTGATCAAACATTAAAATCGATATTACTTCATGTATCGGAAAACTTCTCAAAACACCTACCCAATATAATGGGATACAACTATTCATGTTGGAACAGCGCCGTACACGTTTCATTAGCTTATGGTGTGACTCACTCCTCCCGTCGAGCCGATCCCTTGTATGTGGCTCATAGGCATCTCAGAGCTTGAACCGACTGGACGTGCGCTCCTCGAATATGATGGAACTTCCTTTGAGCAGCATTCTCAACGCCGTGTACGATGTGTCCGTGACGAAGTCGTTGCGCGTGTTCAGGCGTAAATCCGGTGCCGTTAACTATGTACTGGAAACGGCCTGTAGACAAACAAACAAACGGAATGTTGTTTATTTAAGTGTCGAGGAGATGAATAGAATCCTCGTAATAGTTGAGAAGTGGAGTGAGGATCGTTATAGAATTCCTACAGGTGTAGTTACAAGAAGAGAGCAGATTAGTGACACCCTCTCATATGCCGTTGTTTGTACGTTGTGTATAAATAACGATCGGCCATGCATTGATATACGGCTGATGTGGAAGAATGCTTCTGATAATAACGCTCTTGTCCCTACGCGAAACCGTTTCATCCTCGACAGAATGTTTGAAATCGTCGGATTCCGCAAGCTGAAGCCAATATTAGATGCACGTGTTACGAATATACTTTATTTTGATACGGTTGTTGAATATGCATACACCGCTCTGCTCGATGGGTTTACCGAGTGTAGGACTGAGCAAGGTGAGAATGGTCTAGAGCTGGATGCTTATTTAAAAAGTTTAGACTCTTTGAAATATCATGAACTTTGGTACAAAGCACTTGAGCGGTACAGGGCTGAGCTCACCTACACCGTTCACCTTGAAGAACTATTTCTTTACATAATGAGCAGCTGTCGTAACGACTTAGAAGATTATTTCAACTGCCGCTATGCAGTGTGAAAAAGAGTTCACGATTGAAAAGCTCGGATTAGTAAAAATAAACCCTCGATTGGAAAGAAGTGTTTATAAACTTGTATTTAATAATGACGTTGTGGCTAACAATGACCTCTTTGTGCGTGCTTTTGATTGTATTCTAGCCGTATTTAAAGGTAACTTGCCAACCGATTGTAAAGTGGGCACAAAAATAGTACTGAACGATATGAAGGCCATTTATATAGAGTACAGGTTTCCCTATAACTTGAGCGGTGAAATAATATTAAACCGCATATGCTGCGTAGTGCAAAGCAATAACGATGTGATTGTAGACTTACGTGTGAGTTTAGTGTTTTGCACAGTAGAACAAAGTGAATGTATTTATTTTTAATATATTTAATTATTTAATATAATTGTGTGTGTGTATATATATATATATATATATATATATATATATACTGGGTGAACCAAAAGTAGGTGGACAGTAAATGATAACGTTTATTTTGAGAATGCATATACAATTATATTTAATTTTTTTGTATACTATAATATAAAATTTTAAAAAAAATTAACTTATACCAATACAATACAAAAGCACTGAAAATTTTATCAATGCAGGTGCTCAAATTGCTGTCCATCACAATTTACACAGCTTTGAAGTCTACCTTTCACACTTCGACAAACATTTTTGCACAAGTTTCTTTGTGCATTAATTTCTTGAAATGCATCCCTGATGTAATTTTTCAAATCACCAACACTTCGTGGTTTTCGACTATAAACTTTGTCCTTGAGTACTCCCCAAAAGAAAAAATCCATTGGGGTAAAGTCAGGTGAACGTGCAGGCCATTCAATTGGACCTCTTCGGCCGATCCATTTCTCGGGAAATGTTTCATCAAGATACTCACGGACTGCTCTTGAATAATGTGGAGGGGCCCCATCTTGTTGGAAATAGAGGTCATGTGAATTAGGCTGTTGTTGTGGAACAACTTCATTCATTAGAATTTCGAGATACTTATCACCTGTGACTGTTCCATCAACAAAAATTGGTCCTAAAACACCAGAACTTGAAATACCACCCCAAACAGTGACACCAGGCTGGTTTAGTTGCTGCTCTAATGTTAAATGCATGTTCTCACTATACCAGTAAACACAATTATGTCGGTTAACATGACCTGATAATTTGAAAGAAGCCTCATCGGTCCACACAATGTTATCTAAAATTATTGGATTTCCTTCAATTTCGTTCAGCATGATCTCACTAAATTGCAGCCGCCTGTCTGGGTCATCCTCCAATAAGCCATGAATTAGCCATGGACGATAAGCTTTCAACCCAATAGATTTCAGAATTCGTATAATAGAGGATTGTGAAATGTCCAGTTCTGCTGAGGCTCTTCTGGTGGACTTTTTGGGACTGTGAACAATGCTTCGGCAACAAGTTGCTTATTGTCCTCCGTGCAAACTGTTTTGGGTCGACCAGTTCTTGGGGCATTAAGAATTGAGCCAGTGGCATCAAATTTGTCACGAATGCGGTAAATGGTTTGTCTCTTTGGGGCTTGAGTACCAAATGTTTCAACCCATTTTGTTCTAACAGTTTCAGTATTTTGAGATTTCCAATACTCTTTTAACACCCATTTTCTGGCATCAGTATTTAGATTATTTGCCATTATGGGTTCTCTGAACTATCTGAAAAGAAAAAAGATTAAATTTAAATAAATTTAGTTATAATATTTAATATAATATAACACAAACACCATAGTTATAATATAATATAACACAAACCCTATTCAACCTACTGTCCACCTACTTTTGGTTCACCCGTTATATATATATATATATATATATATATATATATATATACAGGGTGGGCGGAAAGTAGCTCCCTATTTTGGATTGGTAAAAAAATACGTATATTATCCATTTATTTCAGAAGAAATAATATGAAAAGGTAGGCATATATGGTAGGTTTTCTCTAAAATTCAATGTGGGCTCCAACTCTTTCCACCAGCTTCTGGAGCCGCCCAGGAATGGCGTCCACTGACTTTAGCAGGAACTCCGGCGGGATGGAGGACATGACTTCCCGAATTCGGTCCTCCAGTTCTTCCAATGTCCTCGGTTTGGTGCGGTAGACTTCTTCCTTTACCCACCCCCAAAGAAAGAAGTCGCACGGTGTCAAGTCGGGGCTCCTGGCTGGCCATTGATGTGGACCACGACGACCCATCCAACGCCCAGGGAAGTGGGCATCCAGCCACTCACGGACAACAAGAGCGAAGTGCGGAGGGGCGCCATCTTGCATAAATATCAGATCGTCGATGTTCTCCCATGTGCTGACAACCGGCCAGACCTCGTTTCGCAACATAGCAAGGTACCGCTCAGCATTCATGGTGCTGCGCAGAAGGAACGGGCCCACAACCTGATCTGAGGTCATACCACACCACACCGTTACACTGAACCGATTCTGCTGTTTTTCAGCGGTAACCATGGGATCCTCTCCTGCCCAGTAGTGGCAATTGTGGCGGTTGACAAAGCCTCCGACGTGGAACACCGCCTCGTCGCTCCAGAGGATGTTGCGGAAGAGATGGGGCCAGTCTTCATGCCAAGCCAGCATGATTTCCCCGAACTCCATGCGAATGTCGCAGTCCTCGTCCGAGAGAGATTGGCAGTAATGCGGCTTCCACGCACGCCAGTTCAGCTCCTTCTTCAGCACAGTTCGCACTGAGTAGCGGGAGAGTCCACTTTCCCGAGCTGCCTGGCGAGTTGACTTTCGTGGGACTCCGTGCGAACATTTCCTGAACTGCCTGCACCGTCTCCTGGGCCCTGGATGTCGAAGGGCGACCACATCTTCGAACATCTGCCACAGACCCCGTGGTCATGAGCTTCGAGTGGCAGTTCTTGATTGTTTTCGGGTCCACTTGGGCACGTGGTCCGTGAATGGCCCGCCACCATCTTTGAACTCGAACGACAGATTGCCAAACTTCGTACCGTGCCGCCAACTGGGCACGCTCCTGCAGTGTTAAACGCTCAGCCATGTTACCCTTCAATCTGAAATGAAAAAAAAAAAATGAACGTTACAATTGTACCACTTTAGAGAACACAAAGAGAACACTTTAGAGAAAAAAAGATTACCGTTACAATTGTATCACTTTAGAGAACACACCATAACAATATAACAATACAATCACAATTTATACATAATTTATATGTAATTTAAATTAGGGAGCTACTTTCCGCCCACCCTGTATATATACATATATACAGGGTGGGCCGAAAGTCTGGATCCATAGGAAAATATTTATTTTAATACATAAATTACAACAAATGGTAAATACTTAAAATGAATATCAACTTTAACTCGTAAATGCGTATCCGTGATACTGAACAGTGGTTCGTACCCCAGTATAAACAACAAATTATAACAAATGCTCAAATTGGCGGCCTCTGACATCGAGACACTTAGGGATGGAATTTATGATTTTTAATAATTCTTCGAATTGACGTTCTCGAGATGCGTGTTTCATTTGATAATCTTCTTGTTGACTTTACTGGACTATTCGTTAAAGTTTCACATACCATTGCAGAGGTATTTTCATCAGTTGCAGTTTTTGGACGACCAGAACGCCGTCGATCATGTACACTTCCTCTTTCTTTGAAACGTTTAAACAACTTGCCAACAGTCGCATGTGTTACTGGATGCTTATCAGGATGATTTCTATTGAATTCGGTAGCAACTTCTCTGTGTGTAGCGCCCTGTCTTGCGTACATGAGCACAAGTTCTACCCGGTCTTCTGTTGTTAGATTCGAAGCCATTTCTGGGCTGAAATAAAAAAGTATTTGAGTATTTATACTGGAGTACGAACTACTGTACAGTATCATGGATACGCATTTATGAGTTAAAGTTGATATTCATTTTAAGTATTTACCATTTGTTGTAATTTATGTATTAAAATAAATATTTTCCTATGGTAAGACTTTCGGCCCACCTGTATATATATATTATAATATCTATATATATAATATATATATATACATTTCTCCTGTACTGCTGTATTGATGGCTATACGTTTTGTATTTCTTATTTTTTATTTCTTGATTTTGTGCAGTAGAAGATAAAGTGTTTGTATTTATTTTCGATATATTTAATTATTTAATATAATTGTGTATATATATATTTCTCATGTACTGCTATATTGATGGTTATATTTTTTAAATTTTTGATTATATACATATTCCTCGTTCATATTTCTTATACTATTATTATTTTTTATTATTTTTTATCATTCCAATGTATATTTATTTTCTATATATTTACAATATTTCGTCTAAATAAACAGAATGATATAATGGTGTTTTATTTAATTCTTTTGGTTGTAAATGATATTTAATTATACCAAATGACGGTTACACCTTATAAACCGACTGACGGATTTCTAAGCCAACTGTCAGGAATATATGCTTTAGTTAAATAAATAGCGCAATCTGGCAAATCAACCTGTACAAGCCATTTACACCTTCTAAGCCAACTGGCGGATTTCTAAGCCAACTGTCAATAATATATGTTTTAATATAAATGCACAATCTGGCAACTCAACCTGTACAAGCCATTTACGCCTTCTAAGCCAACTGGCGGATTAAGCCCACTGGCAGATTTACACCTTATAAGACAGCGGGCGCTCGGCTGAAGTCCTAATATGCGCTTGGCTCCTGCCAGGTGAACACCTCTCTTCCTCTCTCTCTCTTCCTCTCTTTCTCTTGGGGATAACTCCGTCTCCAAGTTTCATAACCCTTGTTGCTCTTGCAACATTCCCCCTCCCCCTTTTCTTAACCCCCTCCCCCTTGTTGCATAACCCCTTTGCAACATTGATCATTATCTCATTGTAACATTCCTGCACTCTCTCTTTTTGCACCCACACTACTGGCACTAAAGAATTACTTCTAATTATTTGTTATTACTAATCTTAGATTTATTACTCTGTGAACTCACTATGAAGTCACGTTATGTTACTTATTAATGTCAAAGGTCATGCAAATGTAACTCTGACTAGAAATCTTGAATGTCAAAATGTATATTTTTCACATAGAGATTACCCAGCTCGTGAATATTTGTTTGCGGACCCATTAAAGAAGAGTGGTTATAAGTGAATAGTATTTGACTATTTGTTGTCCATTCAATTCAAGGTCTTTCTGAACCATCACAAAATTTTATTACAAAAATGAATGAATGAATGAATTAGTCATTCAAATCAAGCAATCAGCCAGCAAGTTTCGGTCTAACAATTTCTATACAGATAGGTCACAAAAGTAAATAGATACCGCGATGTTTGTCTTCAAGAACAGGTGGCGAAGCTCATCGCAGAACCTGTGTCAACTTTACATAATGCAAAGATGAAAGAAACACGATTCTAAATATATTTATTTAATAAATCTGTTATTATTTATTGATTTTTATTATCAAATCAAAAACTATGGTAAAAGCAAAGGTGTCTATTCAATTTTGTCAGTCCTCCGTAGTTTGTTCTGAAGTTTGAGTATACGAAGTGTGATCATTAAGTTCTTGGACTAAACTTAGATTGACGAAATTAAATGTCGTATGGTAACGTGCCGCAAGTGGAAGCACCTGTGGCTTGTGCTGATGCAATACCCAACTAGGATTGCGTAATCTTTTGTCAGTCATGAGTGGCAAGCGCAGAAGTACGGACGTGTTTCCAGTGCGTAACAGGTTAAGTAATGGCAAACATGAAGGAACAGCGTGTGTATTAAAGTCTGTTTTAAACTTGGGAAACTGCCACCAGAACCCATGAAATGCTTAAGCCGACCTTTGGTGATGAAGCACTGAGCCGTTCAAAGATATTTGAATGGTTTTCAAGGTTCAGAGATGGCTGAATATCAGTCGACGATGACGCGCGTTCCGGACAGCCATCTACACCGAAAATTCAGAGGCCCGTGTCCATGCTTTGGTTCGCGAAAACAGGCGACTGTCAATCCACGAGGTGGCTGAAGACGTTGGCATTTCATTCGGCACGCGTCATACGATTATTATTCGGCTGTTTTGCAATGTCCACGGGAAAATATGAAAAGGAATAATAATTATGCCCAGACGAAGGGCCTGTTTCAATGGTTGTTACATGTCAGAAGACCAGCGTGTGACCGAAGGTCGAAGTTGCGAGAGATTTCTCAAGGAGAGATGCAATGTAGTGTGAAGCCATGAAACGAGGCGCTGTCCTTATCTGGTCGAAGCTATGTGCCAATGAAACAAAGAAGGCCTCATCTGAAGGAGAAAACGGCTTCATAAAAACAATGAGCTTCTTGCGTAGGAGAGTAATCGAATGCCTGAGGGTACCCCTATATATATATATATATATATATATATATATTAGATAAACTAAGTAGAATATAAGGCAAAAATGTTGTAAACAGTTGTATGAAGCTAAATAAATTCTATTCGAATTATGTCTTTCTCAGCGAAAAACATAATTTCAACAAAATGAGAACTTATTTTTCGTAAAAAGAGAAAGTAATAAAATGAAGGAATAATAAAAAAGGAGAAATAACCCTAAAGAGAAATTCTAAATAGTTAAATACTAAAAACCCGCAAAAAAAAATTAACACTGACTTTTTACATCAAATAACAGTTACAATTATATGCATAAGTCAGAAAGAGAGAGAGAGAGAGAGAGAGAGAGAGAGAGAGAGAGAGAGAGAGAGAGAGAGAGATTAGTGCTCGGTTCACTCCATTCTAGAGTACGTATCAATTTTTGAAATTTCAGTATCTTTCTATCCGTCTAATAACGAAAAATATAACCGCAAATTGGGAAAACGGGTTAAATTTCTTTAAAAAAATTGCCTCACTTTTGACCGATCGATGGCAGTTAAGTTTGTTAACGTAGCGACTTCCCTTGAACAAATTTGAATGAGGTTTCTGTATAGATCATGTACACAAATTAGTTCAAGATGGATCTTTTTACCGGTCCGGGAAATCTTCATAAAGTGGACAAAATATGTTGAAATATGAAAACCAAAGAGTAACCATTACGGAGTTCTTTAAAGCAAAATGGAAAAAAGCATAATTATACTGTAACACACACACACACACACACACACACACATATATATATTATATATAATATATATATATATATATATATGAGCAAGTGTAGTTTACGTCCCCCCTGACACAAAAGGGGACACAAATTATACTAGGTCAAAATTACTACACTAGGATCTTTAGGAGACATTTTTTAAATGAATCCATCAAATAAAACGTTAAAACCAACGAAAATATTACGACTTAACCTAACCAATCGTCAATATACAGGGTGGGCCGTAAGTTTCCATACATAGGAAAAATTAAACGTTTGTTTTTATGTTTCAGATACCCTAAGAATATGCGTTTGACGTAAGATCTTGTTTACTGATGAAGCAAATTTTTACGTCAATGGAGAGGTTAATCGGCAAAACATACCTTATTGGAGTAATGCTAACCCTATCTGGCTGAGTCCGACGAAGATGCAAGGTGCCGGTAAAGTGATGGTGTGGGCCGGGATATGGGGTGACAGAATTATTGGACCAATTTTTGTCAGTGGAAATCTTAATGCCGAAAGGTATCTTAACATGTTGCAAGAAGAGATTTTCCCATCCCTGCTAAACGAGGAAGGTAACTTCCCAGTTTACTTCCAGCAAGATGGAGCTCCACCTCATTATGGTCTTCACGTGCGTCGGTATTTGGATCAGCAGTTTCCGGATGCTTGGATTGGTCGGCGTGGTCCTGTGGAGTGGCCTCCCAGATCCCCAGATCTCACCCCCCTTGATTTCTATCTTTGGGGGCACTTGAAGGCCATGGTGTATCAGGAAAAGATACGAGACATAAATCATCTAAAGGAACGTATCACCAACGCCATTACAAGCATAACGTCAACTGTGCTAATGCGTGTTCATCAACAGTGGGGAACACGTATTGAAATGTGTTTTCAAAACAATGGCAACCATGTAGAGCATATTATATAAATAAAAATGGTTGTCCATAACAAAATGTTTATTTTTCCTATGTATGGAAACTTACGGCCCACCCTGTATATATATATATATATATATATATATATATATATATATATATATATATATACAGGGCCGGATCTAGAAGTTGCGAGGCCCTAGGCAGATCTAGAAATTGCGAGGCCCTAGGCCTATATATATGAAAATATGGACTTAATTAATTATCGGTACTATACCAGCAATATTAGAATCCCGCATAGACAGAACTATGCCAGCACTTAAAAATTAAACCAAACCAAAATAATCACGCATGGAAATTGTATAAGAAATATAAATAAACCATACAAATAAGTATAAATTATAATATGAATCAAGATTTGTATCGAAAATATAAGACAATGATTTCTAAGATTTATATAATATTATAGGTAATGACTTTCCATAGTATACAAACGTTTTTCATATGTGATGTATAAGAGACGTTGACATTTCACTTTTTATAATAGTGAGCGATCGACTTATCAGGCTAAATATTAATGCTTTAATATTTGGTTCAGATGCTCCTTGAATATTACAGCAATGCTTTTCTACTTTTCTTCGAGCTAAACTCTTCAATTAATTGAGAATAATCTAATGAATTTGTTATATCGTTTTCTATTGATAAGTTGATAACATAGCTAATGATTGCAATCTCGCTTGAGACATGGTGGAACCACGCCGGTCCACGCCGATAACGAAGCAACGGTTTCAATGACATCACAAGCTCCGCCTCTTTTGTATCTTTCGCTCATAAAACTGAAACAATTCGGATCAAGAAATATCAGGACAGAACGCGCAAAACGGCTTGAGCGAGGCCCCCTTTGGCGCGAGGCCCTAGGCGATCGCCTAGTTCGCCTATAGCTAAATCCGGGCCTGTATATATATATATATATATATTATAAATTGACGATTGGTTAGGTGAAGTCGTAATATTTTCGTTAGTTTTAACGTTTTATTTGATTAGGTATACGCGGACAAAGTTGGGGAACGTAAACTACACTAGGATAATGTAGGAGAACGTAAACTACACTAGGATAATGTAGGAGAACGTAAACTACACTAGGATAATGTAGCAGAGCATTTTTTTAAGCTTTTCCCACTGGGCGACAATGGCAGATCGGGAAGTGGGGGAGGGGGGATTCAGGCAGGGGTGTGCTGCCAATTTCTTAACAACCAGTTCTGATACAGATAGGAGTGTAAATCGCGAGTGCCAATGGCGCGAGTCATTAAGCTAGGGGGTCTGAGGTGAGCAGTAGCTCCCCTAGCGTGGCCCGGGGCGTAGCCCCGGAAGCCAACGCATTTTAACTTTTCCAAACAACATTTTGTAACATTTTGGCAGAAATTATTTAACATATTCTTTATACTGACTAATGACATAATTATCTAAAAATAAACTAATTTTTCATCAAAAAATAAATAAATATTGAAACGACCACTGCTTGTGATACTACCTATATTTTTCTATAAAATCCTGAAAAAATGAAAAAAAATTTAGATATAAATAAATTTCTACTGACTTAAATATTTGTTAAAAACAAACAAATGGTTCTGGTGATCCAATCAAAATTTAACAACCGGTTCGGGGGAACCGGAACGAACCGGTCCCAGTACACCCCTGGATTAAGGATACTATGGATTCGGATGTTCTCTAATCAGGCCACCATCCCCGTGTGGTCTGAAATAACACTAGCATTATCTATATATAAATATTCAATGTAAATTTCATATTTACATTTAGGATAAACAGTTCTAATTGTGGCATATGTGCGTGTATTATATGTATTTATATGGCTTCCAAGACAATGCTCCCAAGACAACTCCCAAGATAATTCTATTTTTACAAATTTTGAAAATTCCTTGTCGCCCAGTATCCTAAAATTTCATTTACTGGGCGACAAATTTTCTTCACTGGGTGACATTCATGTCGCCCACTCACTAGATTAAAAAAATGCTCTGTTATGTAGGGGAACGTAAACTACACTAAACACAATAGCGGACGTAAACTACACTTGCTCCTCTATACACACACACACACACACACACACACAGAGTACATATATATATATATATTATGAATAATACGTATAGATATAACGTATTCCCATGCATGCATGCAAACATCATATATGTAGACTGCTTCTCTTGGAAGGACGGCAACGCATACGAATGGAAAGGTGACTTCGAATGAAATATTAAAGAAAAATGAAAATACGTCCTCCAAATAAAAGTAAGAAAAATATTTTTGTTTCACATCCTCAGAATATATAGGTAAAATATATTTTGTAAGGATATATATATATATATATATACAGTATATATATATATATATAGAGAGAGAGAGAGAGAGAGAGAGAGATGTGCGTATGCGTCATGAATTTTATGTTTATTATTTAATTCTGTTTAATCTATTACTCCTTTACAGCGATACTCTGAATTGTATATAACGGCAGTTTGGCAGGCGTAACCGAGATAACGTGAAGCACATGGTTTTCATGGTGGTACATTCTATAATAAAAAAGGAGGATTTTGAATGGTGTTAAATTTTCTCTATTTAACTTTATTTAATTGACAAAAATAATGAAGGGGAAAAACGAGTGTGAATACATATCTTAACATTATAGTGTAGAGAGTGAGTTAGTTAAGTACACAACTTTATTTCACAAACAAAAAAACATTTTAACAACGAACACGTCCTCTCATTAACAATCCTGTGAGAAAACTGTCAAAACGGGGCATTTTAAAATCTCTTAGATTTACAATTGTTTGGCTGCCTAGTTGGGTAAAGCGACAGTTATAATTTCATTTTGTTTAAAATACCCATTACATGTAAGTCTATTTTAAAATAATCGTTAATAACCATTAATTTCATATTAAAATTCGCCACATGACATGAGTGTGTGTGTGTGTGTGTGTGTGTGTGTGGTTGGTAACTTTTTCCTATATTCATGTAAGAAGAAATAAGTCTCCTATCGCATGACTCATTGTCCATCGCTGCATGCACGGATGTCCAGCTAACATAAGGCCAGCCAGAACATATCACATAGCCCGCAGCCTTGGCTGATGCCGACTGAGTATTTTATGATATATGGCCAGCAGTCTCCCTTCCTTAAAGAACATGTTAGTAAATATGGTATAAGGAAAAAAGTATGTTAACTTGAAATTTAGCGTAATACAGTATATATTAAATGTTTATCAGTATAATACCAAGGTTAACCAAGGTTATACTCATAAACTCAACAGGTCCAAGTTGCAGTTGCGAATCAGATTGTTGGCAATCTTCACGTTTTTTGAAGATAGGACTACGCCATAATCATGTCGCAACACCGCTTCCCATTAGGTCTGCACGTTTAGGTGACGCTGGGCCTGTTCAGTAGTTGGATAGGGGACCCTCCTCCGCGTTCAGATGATGTGGCGACTCTTAGATAGTTTAGACCCCTTCGTGGACCCTTCATGACACGATCTCTGTTATTACGAAGGCGGTTAAATAACGCCATATATTATTATTGTTTGGCACTATAAATATTTGGCACTGGTATACAGTATAGATGAACTTAAGGTAGTTCCAAATAATCTCTCAGAATCAAGCACAGACAACGTTCATGGTGTTATTCTGGTGGTTGTTTTGCATCTTTTCTAACGCCAAAGGTCACGTGACGATAGGAACTTACAACTTTATGCTCTATATACTGTATTTTTTTAATTTCTGTACGTATTTTATCTCTCTCTCTCTCTCTCTCTCTCTCTCTCTCTCTCTCTCTCTCTCTCTCTCTCTCTCTTAATATATATATATATATATATATATATATATATATATATTTAAATGAAGTAGAAAAGTGCGAAAACAAAGGAGATTGAATGTCTTTGATCTGGCCACTTTTCTTGATATCAAGAACTCTATTATTCTTTTCCTCGAGCCTCTCAAAGCCCACAAAGCTTTCAAATAATGGAGCTTTTTCCAGACGTCACAATTTAATCGGAGAAGATCTCCGGTCTCGAACTCTTGCCAAATTGACATATGGTTCTCATTTTTTTTATCTTTGTTTTATTTGTTTAAGTTTTCTTCTCTTAATTAGTTCGTGTTTAACCTTATCCCCGTGTTTGTTGTATCTTAATTATTATTATTATAGGTTTTTTTTGTATCGTGGTTCTTAGTGTTTCTTTTTTGTCGTATTTCCATGTTTCTTGTATCTTTATTATTATTATTATTATTATTATTATTATTATTATTATAGGATTTTTTAGTATCGTGGTTCTTATTGTTTCTTTTTTTCGCATCTTCATGTTTCTTGTATCTTAATTATTATTATTACTATTATTATTATTATTATTATTATTATTATTATTATTATAGGTTTTTTGTATCGTGGATCTAATTGTTTCTTTTTTTTCGTATCTTCATGTTTTTTGTATCTTAATTATTATTATCACAGGGATTTTTGTATGGTGGTTCTAATTGTTTCTGTTTTCTTATTTCCATGTTTCTTGTATCATGATCATTATTATTATCATTATTAGTGTTTTTTTTATCGTGTTTCTGTTTTTCTTTATCTTTATCTCGGTGTTTCTTGTATCTCAAATTTAGAGGGTGGTTTTTTTTTTTTGTATCGTGTAACTAATATTTTCTTTATCTTTATCTCGATGTTTCTTGGTCTTAATTCTTAGAAGATTTTTTTGAATCACGTTTCTAGTTTTTTCTTTCGTTTGTAGAAAAAAACAAACTATGTTTAAGACAATAAAAAAAAAAGGTCGCAAGGATGAAGCCTGTCATGAAGAGAAAACAAGTTTAGAAGTTATAAGAAAATGTTAAAGTAAAAATTAAGTTAAAAATGTAAACTTCATTGAGTAAACTACAAAAAAACACTGTTGAACGTGGGTTAAATAGCAACAGGATCTATTGAAGCTGTACTGTACTGGTCTTGGTCTGTACTGGCAGGTTTTTTCGCTCATAATGATAAGTTAAACTCTCTAAAATCAATAACTGCTTTTTTAAAGATCGAAATTACTTTAAAAGAAATATAATTTTGAACTCACCACCAAAAACTACTTAAAATCGCGTTATATGTTCGCAAAGAACGCCCCTATAAAGAAACTGTCGTTTTTTAGCCAAATGGACAGTGTCGGCCATATTACAAACTGATTTACTAGGTGTTCCTATGCTCCAATTTTAGCGAATTTTGTAGATGTTATTCAGCAGTCATTTCTGTACAGGACACAGTTTCAAAGGCTTCTGTTGCAATTTTGATGAGATCAGTCAATAATTCACCCTGACTGTTTTTACTGTAATGCAACTACACTATAATCGATGTATACAGCCTTATCATTGATATTTAGTTATAATTAATTATTTATAAAAGCACTAGTTATTCATTCATTACCAACATAACTTTTTAAGTTAATCAATTAACCTATTAACTCGAATTCTATATGCTTCATGAATGAATTCCTACAAGGCCACCTATTTATTAATTTTCATCTAAGAATTTAACGTAGGATTAAATTCTATAACGAAAATTGTGCATTAATAATAATAATAATAATAATAATAATAATAATAATAATAACTGCTATGTTAACTGCTATGATATTAATAATAATGCTAACTGCAGAAAGTGGGTATTGAAATATCTTTCATTTTAATTTACATATGCCTATATATTATTTTTTATGACCTTAGTTATAAGTAACAATACGAGGCATTAAATAGCTAATTATAATTAACCTGGTCCTGGAAGATAAATGACACATTTAAATTGAATAAAAGTTCATTAAAAAATCGTCTAAAAACTTTTTGAATGGAATTCATCTCGAAAAAAACGTACCAAAATCACACCATTTGCGATCTCTCTTACTCAAAGTAAATAATCAGTGAGGAAGGCCAGGAACTGGCACAGCGCTCAGGCCACACTAATGCGGGTCATTGCGTTCACTCCCGGAGTATTATTTATTACCAACATTATTAAGAGTCGAACTCCCGACCTCAGTGTCTTCATTTCGCTTATAGGGAAACCGAGTTAACCACTAAGCTACAGGTGCTGGTTAGAACTACTTTAGGCCTACTTTCGTCATTTAATTGTGATATCTCATCTCAATGATCCTTCGTGGTAAAAAGATTATTTCCCTCATGGAAGGGGAAGACATCTTCAACAAATAAATAAGAATTTCTATTCTAAATACAAAATCCAAATTCAATCTGAAAAGGAAGTTGTACCAATGTTCTTTTAAATAAATTTGCAGGGTTTTATTTTTAAGCATTTTATCCATATTGATAGTGGAAATAAGCAAAACATCATTTTCGCTTTAACTGAGAGAGAGAGAGAGAGAGAGAGAGAGAGAGAGAGAGAGAGAGAAGAGAGAGAGAGAGAATGTTCTCTTTGGCTCTCCTGTGAATACTAATTACCGCATTTATGATTTTGAATATATTTCCCATCATTTTTGGCAAGATCCAATACAATTTTATATATTATATATATATATGTGTGTGTGTGTGTGTGTGTGTGTGTGTGTGTGTTACACACAGACCGTGCATGGAACAAGGAACTCTTCTGGGAAATTAAATCCACTATAGTTCGAATAAGTAATGGTAAATGACAAATACTATAATTTATCTTTTTCATGATGGAAGGCCCAACGTGAGCAATGGGTTACTCACAAAGAGGCCCCAAAATATAACTTCCCTCACCAGCTATCTGCCAAGCTTTTGGATAGGATCTAGGGTTTATAGCTACACTTAGCCTACTACAGTATATTCAGAACCTCAATATACGCAAGAAACTCGTTGCATTTACGTCGGAGTGAATACATCAAAGAAAAAGGGGTAACTATTGTATTTTTAACCAAAAACTAAAACTTAAACCTTAACCGGGACATTGAGCGTCCACTTTTCAAGGCACATAACATGTCTGTTTAATATGATACAACTCAGAATGGTCTCCTGAGAAACTTTTTTGTTTGTATTTTGGGGCGTCTTTGCGAGTAACTCGTTGTCCACATTGGCCCTTCCATCATGAAAAAGAAAAACTATAGTATTTGTCATTTACCATTACTTATTCGAACTATAGTGGATTTAATTTCCCAGAAGAGTTTCCTGTTCCATGCACGGTGTGTGTGTGTAACATAAAAGTTTCTCACGGGACCATTCTGAGTTGTATTTTATATATATATATATATATATATATCGTAAAGAACGACGCTTGTGTAGGAGATATTCCGCGCAAGACGAGAGAGAGAGAACGAAACAAATGAAAAAATGAGTTAACCACCTGGGAATCGAACCCGGGATCTTCCGATTGCCGGTCAGACGCGATACCATTACACCATGGACCTCACTCTTCCAAATGCCGTAATTCATCTACATACTCGCAGAAACCAATGCCCCAAGGGGGCACCTCCCGCATGCCGTAACATTATATACATTCAACTGCAAAGAACACGCAGTATGAATAACGTAAAGAACGACGCTTGTATAGGAGATATTCCGCGCAAGACGAGAGAGAGAGAACGAAACAAATGAAAAAATGAGGTAACCACCTGGGAATCGAACCCGGGATCTTCCGATTGCCGGTCAGACGCGATACCATTACACCATGGACCTCACTCTTCCAAATGCCGTAATTCTTCTACATACTCGCAGAAACCAATGCCCCAAGGGGGCACCTCCCGCATGCCGTAACATTATATACATTCAACTGCAAAGAACACGCAGTATAAATAACGTAAAGAACGACGCTTGTATAGGAGATATTCCGCGCAAGACGAGAGAGAGAGAACGAAACAAATGAAAAAATGAGGTAACCACCTGGGAATCAAACCCGGGATCTTCCGATTGCCGGTCAGACGCGATACCATTACACCATGGACCTCACTCTTCCAAATGCCGTAATTCTTCTACATACTCGCAGAAACCAATGCCCCAAGGGGGCACCTCCCGCATGCCGTAACATTATATACATTCAACTGCAAAGAACACGCAGTATAAATAACGTAAAGAACGACGGTTGTATAGGAGATATTCCGCGCAAGACGAGAGAGAGAGAACGAAACAAATGAAAAAATGAGGTAACCACCTGGGAATCGAACCCGGGATCTTCCGATTGCCGGTCAGACGCGATACCATTACACCATGGACCTCACTCTTCCAAATGCCGTAATTCTTCTACATACTCGCAGAAACCAATGCCCCAAGGGGGCACCTCCCGCATGCCGTAACATTATATACATTCAACTGCAAAGAACACGCAGTATAAATAACGTAAAGAACGACGCTTGTATAGGAGATATTCCGCGCAAGACGAGAGAGAGAGAACGAAAAATGAAAAAATGAGGTAACCACCTGGGAATCGAACCGGGGATCTTCCGATTGCCGGTCAGACGCGATACCATTACACCATGGACCTCACTCTTCCAAATGCCGTAATTCTTCTACATACTCGCAGAAACCAATGCCCCAAGGGGGCACCTCCCGCATGCCGTAACATTATATACATTCAACTGCAAAGAACACGCAGTATAAATAACGTAAAGAACGACGCTTGTATAGGAGATATTCCGCGCAAGACGAGAGAGAGAGAACGAAACAAATGAAAAAATGAGGTAACCACCTGGGAATCGAACCCGGGATCTTCCGATTGCCGGTCAGACGCGATACCATTACACCATGGACCTCACTCTTCCAAATGCAGTAATTCTTCTACATACTCGCAGAAACCAATGCCCCAAGGGGGCACCTCCCGCATGCCGTAACATTATATACATTCAACTGCAAAGAACACAGTATAAATAACGTAAAGAACGACGCTTGTATAGGAGATATTCCGCGCAAGACAAGAGAGAGAGAACGAAACAAATGAAAAAATGAGGTAACCACCTGGGAATCGAACCCGGGATCTTCCGATTGCCGGTCAGAGTGAGGTCCATGGTGTAATGGTATCGCGTCTGACCGGCAATCGGAAGATCCCGGGTTCGATTCCCAGGTGGTTACCTCATTTTTTCATTTGTTTCGTTCTCTCTCTCTCGTCTTGCGCGGAATATCTCCTATACAAGCGTCGTTCTTAACGTTATTTATACTGCGTGTTCTTTGCAGTTGAATGTATATAATGTTACGGCATGCGGGAGGTGCCCCCTTGGGGCATTGGTTTCTGCGAGTATGTAGAAGAATTACGGCATTTGGAAGAGTGAGGTCCATGGTGTAATGGTATCGTGTCTGACCGGCAATCGGAAGGTCCCGGGTTCGATTCCCAGGTGGTTACCTCATTTTTTCATTTGTTTCGTTCTCTCTCTCTCGTCTTGCGCGGAATATCTCCTATACAAGCGTCGTTCTTTACGTTATTTATACTGCGTGTTCTTTGCAGTTGAATGTATATAATGTTACGGCATGCGGGAGGTGCCCCCTTGGGGCATTGGTTTCTGCGAGTATGTAGAAGAATTACGGCATTTGCAAGAGTGAGGTCCATGGTGTAATGGTATCGCGTCTGACCGGCAATCGGAAGATCCCGGGTTCGATTCCCAGGTGGTTACCTCATTTTTTCATTTGTTTCGTTCTCTCTCTCTCGTCTTGCGCGGAATATCTCCTATACAAGCGTCGTTCTTTACGTTATTTATACTGCGTGTTCTTTGCAGTTGAATGTATATAATGTTACGGCATGCGGGAGGTGCCCCCTTGGGGCATTGGTTTCTGCGAGTATGTAGAAGAATTACGGCATTTGGAAGAGTGAGGTCCATGGTGTAATGGTATCGCGTCTGACCGGCAATCGGAAGATCCCGGGTTCGATTCCCAGGTGGTTACCTCATTTTTTCATTTGTTTCGTTCTCTCTCTCTCGTCTTGCGCGGAATATCTCCTATACAAGCGTCGTTCTTTACGTTATTTATACTGCGTGTTCTTTGCAGTTGAATGTATATAATGTTACGGCATGCGGGAGGTGCCCCTTTGGGGCATTGGTTTCTGCGAGTATGTAGAAGAATTACGGCATTTGGAAGAGTGAGGTCCATGGTGTAATGGTATCGCGTCTGACCGGCAATCGGAAGATCCCGGGTTCGATTCCCAGGTGGTTACCTCATTTTTTCATTTGTTTCGTTCTCTCTCTCTCGTCTTGCGCGGAATATCTCCTATACAAGCGTCGTTCTTTACGTTATTTATACTGCGTGTTCTTTGCAGTTGAATGTGTATATATATATATATATTATATGGGAATTCCGGGGTTGATTGGTACCTTTTTTAGAAAAACATTTGTCAAAATCAAAGAATGTTTGATGAAGCTGTGAATTTCCGCATATAAATATTTAATTATTTACCAAATATTCCTCTATGCCTCAGTATAATGGAACTTTGCAAAATATAAATTTGTTGAAAAAGTTAGATGGAACAGTTGTGCCAACTTGCCTCGAATCCTTCCCCTCTTGTATTGCAGGAGATGGAAAGCTAGTTACGCCTCCATCATTTTTATAAAAAAAAAAAAAAATCTGTCTTCCGTTATCTTTTTTTTTCACTATTTGTAGGTCTTCCATTTTATTGGTATAGCCTTTGGCTATTTTCTCAAATTTTAATTTATTTGCTTTAAATCAATCATTGTTATTTGAAACTTAATAATTATTTGTTATTTTCACTTAATAATAATAATCAATCTGAAATGTCACAAACTGGCACACTTTGCTCAAGCGAACTAATGCGGCCCATTGCGCTAACGCCTAAATTATCGTTACCAGTATCATTGGATTTCGAGCCCCCAACCTTAGTGTCTTCACTCCGCTTGTATAGAAGCAGATAGGAGTGTTCCCGACTGGGCTACTGACACGAACTAAATTATAACATGAAAATGTTGTTAATTGTTCTGCATTTCAGTGATTTTCCTCAGTCTATACATTCTAAATTTTTGTCTACTTATCTCGCAGAGAAGGGTGAAGGAGAGAGAGAGAGAACGAGAGAGAGAGAGAGAGAGAGAGAGAGAGAGAAGCTATAAAATAGAAAACAAAATGCTTACTAAGTGCCCATTAAGGAGCTTGTTAATATAACGAGCAGGAGATTGTAACTTATAAACCACTTATTTCCCAAATTTTTCATGAAGATTCATATATATACAGTGTATATATATATTTTTGTATGTATGTATGTATGTATGTATGTATGTAGACTGAAAAACCTTGCATGGTCTGCATAAAATCAAAATTAATGAAGGTAAACGATCGTACATGGGAGGGAAGACAAAATACACAAAACACATTTGAGAGATACCATTTGCATCATAGAAATAGAATACCATAAAATAAGACTCGAAACTGTTTATCTTCTTTACTTTGTTTTCATAAGTGACATGCAACAATTTTTGCCACCATATTTCGCGTACAGAACTCGTAATAGCCAGGGTTAGGCCTAAAGGAACGCTATCCCGGAGGTAGAAGGCTTTTAAGACACACACCTCTACTTCAAATAGCTTATTTTTTATTATTTATTGCTCCTGTCTTGCTCCCGCGAGTTTTTATAACGAAGGTTTTTAGGAAAATATATACGTTTGCCGTGTAGGTAGTAATTCTTTATATATATATATATATATATATATATATATATACACCATGGGAAATAATGCGCAGAAATTACTGGCTACTTTAAAAGTCAACGACTTGTTTGTATCCAGTGCCAACTACACGAATGTCAGCTTCATGGCACTAACCGGCACTGCACTAAACCCGTATCACCATTTTTATAGGGAAGGTTTAAAGCCTAACTTTTTTGCAGTACACCACAAAACGAGTTTCATGAGTCGAATCTTAAAGATCTACACAAACAAGTAAACTGCGTTTATGACAGTTGGCCATAAAATGAACGCTGCTCAGACATAAGCGAAAAAAAAAGAAAAAAAGAGTTAAATTGATCATTGTGAACCTGGAGCGTAACTTTTTATTGGCAATTGTTTAAGAACAAACTATGGAGTTTTATCGCTTTGTATACAAAAAGTGAAACTTTTGCTGATGTCTTGAAAATTGACTTCGAAAGTGTCAGGTAATGTAATAGGATGAAGGTATAAAAAAAATGAATCGGGTAATGTAAGAAATGTACTTTAATGTAATAATTGTACTTTAATGTACTTTAATTTAATAATTGTACTTTAATGTACTTTCATGCAATAATTGTACTTTAATGTAATAATTGTACTTTAATGTACTTTAATTAATGTAATAATGTACTTTAATGTAATAATTGTACTTTAATGTACTTTAATGTACTTTACTGTCATAATTGTACTTTACTGTAATAATGTACTTTAATGTAGTAATGCACTTTAATGTAATAAATGTACTTTAATACTTTATTTGCATTGATTTAATGATGATAATTAATCAGTCCGGAGTCTAGAAACTGGCACAGCGCTCATATCAGACGAATGCGGCCCGTTGCGTTAACTCCTGAGTTATTATTACTAACATCGTCGGGATTCGAACCCACGACCTCAGTATCTTCACTTCGATTTTAGGGGCAGTGTTAGCCACTGAGATAACATTGGTTTATATTATATAGTAACTGAATAAATGTTACTCGGCAAAACCTTGGGTATTAGGGCACAGCCAGGCATTTGGCATAATGAAAAGGAGGTTGGCTGTAAAAGCGTTAAGTAGTCTGTTAGTTCACGATAATATGGCATTAAATGGCTAAGCTATGCATATCCATGTATCCAATTAACAGGAATTCGTGTTTTATTAATGGTTTTCAACTACTGTACATCAACATATAGAATATATTTGAAATCATTACGCAAAATGGTGACCTGTAATTTAAAACACCAGCTCGCAGCTCAGCGAGTAACACAGTTTCTCTATAACCCAGGGTTTCTCAAACTGTACGGCGCGCCTTCCTGGGGAACGCAAGACCCACTAAATTTATTAGGGGGTCATGAGGAGGTCAGCAAAGGAAAAGTAAAAAAGTGAAAATGTGGATATTTTCCATAATTTTAATCACTATCACTGGTGCACAATATGATATGTAAAATTTGTTCAGAAGACATGATATATTTCATTAAAATATGTCATTCATTTTCAAAGCTTCCTCATAATGATTATGGTGCCAGTAAACTAGGTTCTATGAGTGCCATTCGCAGGTAAAATAAAGTGGAGGGCTCCCAAAGGATTCACTTTATTTTGAAAGGGGGGTAATAGATAAAAAAGTATGGGAAACGCTGCTATAAACGAAATGAAAACACTAAGTTCAGGTGTTCGACCCCCGATGGTGCCAGTTGGCCTGAGTGCCGGATTCCGGATCACCTCACTGATATTACATTTCAGAACTATTATTTCACGTACTAATTAACTAATTGATTTTACTCTTACATTTTATTTATTATTTAATAAATAAGATGACCTCATAATGTCTTGTGTAGAGAAAGACAGTTATTATTAACAATTTAAGAAAATATATCTGTTTCCTCGGGATTAAAATTACGTTTAACAGACGTGAACGAATAAATTAATAATTCTTTATCTATAAAATAATTGTAAAATTTTACAATTTTTGTTGCTTACAATAATTTTAACGTAAAATAAGTAATTATGAAATTGGACTATTTATTTTTATTTAATTTGATTCCATAAGAAATAATTTAAAAATCTCTCTTTAATTTTATTTTTTATTCTTTTCAGCTTCAAAAGCATTTCACGCTATCCTATATTTGAGGCCCTCCTAGGAAGAAGTGGCTAAGCGACAAAAGTTTTTAAAAAAACGCCAGAAAACGCAAAGTTGTACCAAATTTGAAAGCGACAAAACTTTTGAAATTCTGAAGATATTTCGACGAAATATCTTCAAAAGTTCAAAAGTTATTTCAAATTTGTACAGATTTAACTGCTTTTTCTGGCTGGCTTTTTATCTTTGGTCGCTTAGCCACTTCTTCCTAGGAGGGCCTCATTTAATCTTTAGGTTTTAGTTCTATTATATACAGTTTCGGAAAAGTTAACCTACAAACAAAAAAATCCAAAAAGCATAAAAAATTACTAATCAGTGAGGTTTTTATTTTGTAATTTTCTATTATTGTTGTTAAAATTAATAAGATATTTAATGAAAAACAGGATATTAACAATTAGTGTTTTTTTTAGTGCTTTTAAGAAATTTATATTTCTTTTGTAGGCGAATTTTTTTCACAAAGTATCCCTCTAATTAAGTATCGAACGTCCTTTAAGAAGTTCTTGCGTACATTTGTTACAAGGATTTTTTTCTCATCTTCCTCTTTCTTCTTCTCATTCTTGTCCTCATTCTTCTCCTTTTTATTCTTTTCCCACTTCTTCTCCTTCTTCTTCTGCTAGTTTTCTTCTTCTTCTTCTTCTTCTTCTTCATTCTCCTTTTACTGTTCTTCCTTCATCGTCTCATTCTTATTCACTTTCTATCCTCCTCCACCTCCTCTTCCTCCTCTTTCTTATTCTTTTCCTCCTTATTCTCTCCTTCATTTTATTTTCAATTTTCACATTATTCCCCTCCTTATTCTCCTTTCGCTCAGCATTATAAGCGTTATGAGGTCGTATTTACGTTTAAATTGTCCAATATTTTGCCATGACTCAGTCGAATCAGGAAGCGTAAAATAGTGAATAAATTCGCTCCCACAAATGGCCGCCGATTAAGAAAATAAAATCGGGAATTTTTTCTTTCCTTAATTAATTGCTGGAGCTAATTAATTAATATTTAACCTTCGCTGCTGGTTCGGTTTAATAAATATACGGGTGTTGTGGAAGGGTTTTTTTTTTTTTTTGGAGAAGGGTTTCGTATTATTTATTTTGAATTCGAGGTTCTAATTTGTTTACACAATTAGGTTATAAAGATTCAGCATTTTTTGTTATATATATCGTTGCTTACATTTCCACACTGTCCACGTTCAGAACACTTTCATATGATCATCATCATTTGTCGATATATTGTACAGGGTGGTCCGAAAGTCTTGTTACCCCCCCCTCAAAAGGACCTTAACATGTAAAAAGGGACAGACGTGAACAGACGTGTTTTATCGAGTGTCCTGTTATCAATTGAATAAGTGGTTTTCGTTGGTGTTTTAAAAAAAAAATAGTGTTCGGTGCATTCATAACTAAATTACTTCGTGCTACTAATCATTCATTAACGAATATATTTCATTTATTGTCGTTATTCAATACTATATTATTTGATCAAACGTGGCTTGCCGTGTTGTTTTTCAAATCTATCAAAAAACGTGCTGACATAAGGTTCATTTTTCCTTCCTTCGAGAGGTCAGGTAGTGTTGTCCCGCACCGTGTGAAGAAAAGGGAAAAAAGTCGGGTCAAATCGCGGACAGATAAGTGTTATAAATACTCTTCTTTTACAGATCTTTTGTCGGTAGCTTAATTCTATATGCATTTAGTATAAATTTGTTACAAGAACCTGTTTCTGCGTTTCAAAAACGCGGTAGACCTACATTGTAATTTATTAATTTCCAAACGCTCGTTTTTTTTTTTGTTTTTTTGTTTAACTAATTAAAAGCATGGCACCCCCGTCAAGTACTTGCAGTCGCTGTGAAGGGAAATTTGCCGCTTACGCGTTTACAATGTCTAATAATAAAGAACAGTTAGTTTGCAGGGGGTGCTTAAACTTAAAAGTGCTGAGGAACGAGTTAGAACGTGAGAAGGAGGCCAGAGTAAGCCTTGAAGAAAGGGTGATGCTCCTGACGGCAAAATTAGAATCCCTTGAGACTCCAGTTGCGACCCCTCCTGCCTCAGTTTCTATTAATAATATAAATAGTATTAATAGCCCTCTCTCTTCTCCTAGTTCCCAACCCTTCGTTCGAGTGCGTAATGGAGCCCCATTGAGAAAACCTAAGACATGTCTACCAGTAATAACAAACAATAAATTTTCTGTTTTAGGTTTTGAAGATGATGATGAACCGGAAATACGACTCGTTGGCGATTCCATTGTTCGAGGACAGCTCGAGGAATTCTGTGGGAGAAACCCTCGTCGTAGGCGCCGTTACTGCTACCCTGGTGCAAGGGTGGAGGATATAACTAAGAGTGTTGACCAATTTACAGATGGTACCTCCGAGGACACAACGTATGTTATTCATGTCGGTACTACTAACGTTTTAAATTCTAGATCGGAAGAACTGCTGGCTAGGTACAGGGACTTACTAGAGCGATTAAAGGAAAAAACTAATAAGATTGTTTTAACAGGTATACTTCCTCGAATTATCCATCGTAACGATTTCTACAGCAGGGCGACCTATATTAACAATAACCTAAAGTCTCTTTGCCAACAGGAAGGAGTGCTTTTTGAGAATTTTTGGAACAGTTTCTGCGGCAGGAGGGACTTGTTCTTCGGAGATGGACTTCATCTTAATGACGTAGGAGCTGCGCGTTTAGGAAGACTATTTCATAATACTGTCTCTTCTTTTCAGGCTGCCGTAACTCGAACGGTCCCAGCGTAAATTCCATAAATTTCCACTGCGCTCGCGAAGTTGTCGCAATTACAAACAATTTGAAGGTTCTATCCTTAAATGCTCGTAGCCTACGAAATAAAATAAACGAATTTTTTTCTTTAATTGCTTGTAAAGACTATGATATAATTGCGATAAATGAATCGTGGCTTAGCACTGAAACTCGTGACTTTGTAGGGGAGTATCAAATTAAAGGTTATAGACTTTTTGTTAAAAACAGAATAGGTAGGCGAGGAGGCGGTGTTATGTTGTATATCAAAGATAATATAGCGAACGTTATAGAAGTAAAGCACACAATTCCAGAACTGATAGATTCGACTATAGCAGAACTTAAATTGAACGATTTCAAACTTGTTGTTGCGGTTATATATAGGCCCCCTAATCAAACCTTTCATATTCAAAAGGTTGGGGAACCTACGAGGTTGGACAGTATTTTAGATTTAGTAATAACTACTGATGATAGGCTAATTACTGATCTTCAAATAATAGAACCGTTGGGCAATAGCGATCACAATATGGTAGAGTTTGTCCTCTCAGTAAGTCACTCGAAACCAGCTAACTCGACGAAAATTCCTAACTTCCAGCACGCAGACTTTAGTAAATTTCGAAATAAATTGTCACACGTCAATTGGGAAAACGTGATGGGGAACTCCAACGCAAAACTAATGTGGGAATCGTTCGAAACAGTATTTATGACTATAAATGAGGAATGTGTACCGTACAAAATTAAGCGTGCGAAAGTAAACAACAAGCCCTTGTGGTTTACTTCTACAGTGCCCGCGAAAAGTATCCGATCACCCTTGAAATTTGTATTTTTTACATAAAAAACAATGTTTAAATGTATACTAACCTTATATTAGTATTTTGTCATCTGTCCTTTGGTTTGGATGACTTGTTCTAGACGTTTTGGCATGGATTTAATCAAGTTTTGACAAACTTCCACTGATATTTCCTTGCACCATACCTTTTTGATGGCCTCTTGTAATTTTTCGACTGAGCCAGTGTCGTGGCATTCAACCTTATTTTTTATTATTAGCCACAGATTTTCTATCGGATTGAGATCTGGACTATTACCAGGCCAATCCAAAATATCAAATTTATTGTCAGTAATCCATTTTGTCACTATTTTGGCCCTGTGACATGGTGCACCATCATGCATGTATGTTTTTGTCCTTTGGATTGCCATTGCCATTGGAAGTTTATCCTGTAGCATTGCTAAATACCGTGCACCATTCATAGTTGTGTTCTTCGGAAGAAAATATAAGTTTCCACGCCCATAGTAACCGAAACAACCCCAAACCATCACACTTGGAGGGTGTTTCATTGTCTTTAGGGTGTATTTAGGGTCCATCCTATTTGAGCCAATAGGCCGGCGAACCTTTTTTGGACAACTTCTGAATGTCAAAAATGTCGACTCATCGCTAAATAAAACCTTCTTCCAGTCATCAACAGTCCAATGAATGTATTTTTTACAAAATGCGACACGTTTTTTACGCATTTTTTCATTAATGAACGGTTTCTTAGCAGCATGGCGAGATGGTAATCCGAGTTCTTTTTGGAGCCGCTCCTGGATAGTTCGTTCAGAAACACCAGATAACAAATTATTCATATTAAATTTTATTTCTTTCGCAGTTATTGTTGGGTTTTTCAATACTAAACGTTTCATAAGTTTGTCTGTTCGCGAATTTGTTTTTCTCGGTCTGCCAGATCGTTTTTTAGGGACTGGCGTGGTTAGGCCACCATTGTTCTTAGCCCGTGAAACCCATAAATTAACGGTACTTTGGGATATGTTTAATTCCTTAGCTATCTGTCTCTGTGATTTCCCACATGCATGCAAAGCAACAATAGCACCTCGACAATCACTCTTAAGTTGTTTTTAGCACACATTATATATAAATTTTATTTACACCACTTTCTGTAAAAAAAAAAAAAATCAAGAAATTTACACAAACAGTGAAATCTGACAAATTTGAGACACAGCCACCCGCAACGAAGGCTACCAGAACACTAATTTGAGAATGCGTTGGATAGCTCTCATATCAGCGAGCAACCTCAAAGTTACCAGATGTCGCTAGAACAAATAGAAAGTGAATTACGTGTCTCTGAATATCAAGGGAAAATATTGTATTTTCTTGAGTGATCGGATACTTTTCGCGGGCACTGTAGAGTAGGAGACATTATAAAGAGTAGAGATAGGGCTTATAGGCTACATAAGTGCGATAAAGACAATTTGTGGTTACGAAACAACTACATATCTCTAAGGCGTGAAGCGAAAAGTGTAATAAAAAAGTCCAAGCGCGAATTTGAAATCTCCGTAGCTCGTGACGGTAAAGAAAACCCCAAGCGATTCTTTCAATACGTCAATAATAGAAATCCAGTAAAAAGCGTCTTGGGGCCTTTGAAAAATCTAAACGGAGATCTAGTTTCTGAAAACAAGGAAATGGCTACCTTGCTAAACGAATTTTTTACGTCAGTTTTTACTATAGAAGATGTAACAAATATCCCTACGGTCACGGACATAATACCGTTTGATAATGGTAATATTTTGGATAATATAGTGGTTAGTGAAGGGGAGGTAACGCGCTATATTGATAAAATGAAAACGCGTAAACCACCGGGGCCGGATTCCATATATCCCATACAACTAAAAGAATTAAAAGATAGCATTGTTGTGCCGCTAACAAAGATTTTTAATGCGTCTATTTCTGAGGGGTGCGTACCAGATAATTTCAAGTTAGCAAACTTAACACCTATCTTTAAGAAAGGCGATAAAGGTGCGGCGTGAAATTATAGACCAATCAGTTTAACGTCTGTTGTAGGTAAGCTACTGGAATCAATAATTAGGGATCGTATAGTCGAACACTTAGAATTCCATAAGCTAGTTAGAAATACGCAGCACGGATTTAGGCGAAACAAATCTTGCTTAACTAATCTTTTAGAATTTTTCCAAAGCGTGGTTGACGTTTACGATAGACATCGGGCGGTTGATGTAGTGTATTTAGATTTTCAAAAAGCGTTTGACACCGTGCCGCACAAAAGACTCATTGAAAAAACTAAGGCTCATGGAATCAGGGGTGTAGTAATAAATTGGCTAGAAGAGTGGTTGCGAGGCAGGAAACAGAGGGTGGTCGTTGATGGAGCGGAATCGTTTTGGGCTAATGTAGCGAGTGGCGTTCCTCAGGGTTCTGTATTGGGCCCCTTGCTTTTTCTTATATATATTAACGATTTAGATGTCGGCCTAGTCAGTACAGTTTCAAAGTTTGCGGATGACACGAAGCTGGGTGGTAGGGCGATTAATGACGAAGATAGAGGTAAAATTCAGGAAGATCTGAATAAAATCGTTGATTGGTCAGTCACATGGCAAATGAGATTTAACGTTGATAAGTGCAAAATTTTGCATATAGGTTCGCGTAACGGTAATTTTGCGTATAGTATGTCAGGGAAAGATTTAACAAGCGTAGAGCAGGAAAAAGATTTAGGAGTTATAGTCACGGGTGATTTAAAAGTAGCGAAACAAAGTACAGCAGCGGTCAATAAGGCGAACAAAGTGTTAGGTTTTATAGCTCGAAATTTTGAGTACAAATCGCGCGATATTATAGTTCCACTTTATAAATCATTAGTTAGACCCCATTTGGAGTACGCGGTCCAATTTTGGAATCCGCATATGCGCAAAGATATAGACAAAATCGAAAGAGTTCAAAGACGAGCAACTAAGATGATTCCGTCGCTTAGGTCAAAGTCGTACGAGGATAGGCTTAAGGAGTTAAAATTGGCAACACTCGAGACTAGGAGGTTAAGGGGTGATCTAATCCAGGTTTTCGAAATTATGAATGGGTTCGATAACGTAGATAGAGATAGCTTTTTCGAAATATCTCAATATAATAGGACTAGAAATAACGGGTGTAAGTTGACAAGTAGAAGGTTCGAGACAGCAGTTGCGAAAAACTTTTTTACGCATAGAATAGTAAATAGCTGGAATAGTTTGCCGGTAGAAGTAATTAGTAGCACGTCTATAAACATGTTTAAAAATCGATTAGACGCATATGTTGATAGAAAGGGTATAGTTTAAGGTAGTAAAATTAAGGCTTTGTGGGGATAGATCCCACAGCTCAACACAAGTGTTGTGGGATATAAGGAGGCAGCGTCTTGGGTTAGGGGATACTCTCTGTCTTTACACACCCCATTTAAAGAGATTCCTCTGCCGAGCGGTGCCCCCATAGTACTGTGAGGTATTGAAAAACTCATGATCTTCACTTGCCCCACAAACACCTTTAAATGGGAGACCCAAAATGGGTGCACACACATTTCTACATTACTGTACAGTCTTTACAGCCACACCTACACTTTTTCTCGTAAGTGTATATATTGTAATGTATATGATTGTAAATTTTGACTTGGTCCGCAATCGATATGGACCGTGACTTGATGGATACCGTAATGAAATTGACTGGATTCTTTGGATCTGATATATTTGCATGTCCGTTATAAATAGATATAGAGTGTAACATATTTGTGGATAGTAGTCTATTATGACTAGATCCTCTGGATCCAGAGATTCTATCTTTAGTTTTAAATCGATAATTAATTGGTTTTAAATTGATAATTACTTAGTTTCGTAAAAATTGGTCATTGCCAATTTACCGGCGGTTTTTACATAAATTTCTTATGTTCTTGTGGTTCGGAACCCACGTAAAATTGTAGGTCCCCTCCGCCACCACGGAGGACATACAGAATACACGATTACGAACACAGTTAGGTAGACCAGCCATGAGTGGATCCTAGGGTCTTTGTTGGTCTGAAACATTATAACATTATAACATTATAACATTACATTACATACCAGTCAGGGAGGGGGCCTCTTTAAGAATCCAGAAGGTCAATATGACAACCATCATTTTCGTGACAAAATGATCCGGCGCCATGTCCTATGGGATATTCTGCGCAGCATAGCCTTGTAGATTTGTAGAAATGCAACCCTCACAGCCTCCTTCAACTGTTCTAGTGTCCAGTATCTTTCCTTGGATACACACTCCTTAATAATAATGTCCCACAACGCGTTATCGCAGGAGGAGAGATCAGGACTTCTTGGAAACCAATCAATTGGCGCTGCCAAATGTACTGATCCTCTCTCTATCCACCTATCCCCAAACATGTCGTGTAAGAATTCCCTGACACTAAGGGCATATTGGGCAGGGGCTCTATCCTGTTGAAACCAGCAATCCGCTAGAAGATTAAGTCTTTGGAGCTTTGGAACAAACCAATCTCTGAACATGGCTCGGTATGAATGTTGATTGACAGGACCATCGAAGAAATAGGGACCTATCAAATGCTTACTGGACATCGCGGCCTAGATCATTACATGGGGTGGATTGTGCTCTAACTCTTCATAATAATGTGGGTTATCTTTACTCCAGAAATAAACATTCCTGTTACGGGCGCTTCGATAAATTGCACATTCATCTGAGAAGAAAACCTTGCCACGTTGTAGGAGCGTTCCGAAAACCTCAAGTAACTTTGCACATGCTGCACTTCTTTTTCGCATGTCATCATCACTTAGCTCGTTGACGAAAGCAAGCCTGAAGGATTTCAATTAAAGATCACGTGTCATGTGTGTTAGCATTGTTGTTTTTGGAATACCGAGTTCGGACGATCGTTTCCGTAGTGACATTTTGGGGGATCTGAGCACTGAAGCCGCCACTGCTGTACATTGTTGCTGCCTTGTCGACAGTCGTCCAGTCCTTTTTTTACCCAGAATTGATCCAGTCGTGAACAGCTTACGTTCCCATCGCAATATTGTCATTTTAGGAGGGGCTTTTTCGTTAAATCTTGCGGAAAAATCCCGTTGCACATCTTTTATGGTTTTTCCAGTCTGCATAACTGCATAATTTTATCTTCAGAGGTGGAAAATAATTTTTTTTTAGTTTTAGTTAAGAGTGTTTTTTTGTCATTATATCTGATGGTGTATTATTGTCGATATGTATGTATGATTGGCTTCAAAGAGTTAATCTGTTTCCGAAATTGTTTTTCAGACGTTGGGAAGTTGGGCCTAGTGTAATGATCAGCATGTCGAAGAAAGGGGGAAGTTTTGTTTGATATCACATTTTAAAGCCAGGAAGGAAGAAATGATTATCTATTTGAATTGTATGCTGTTTTTTCTTTTTTTAATGTATATAGCTTTGATTTTTGTTAGTTGTTAAATTTGGATAAATATACATTTCTATTTGTTTGAAGATTTTATGAATTATACACAATATATAGTACATATATAGGCCCTTCCCTCTTATTAGCCTTAGGCCCCTCACAGCCTTACTATGGCCCTGGCCAGATCCCTGGATATGTTACGATACATATACACAAGTGTTTTAACGTACAACAATAGATGTAACTTTTTAAATTTTGCTGATAAAGTCAAATGAATCTTGCATGCTACTTCTGAGTAATGATATGCCGTTGATGTATTGAATTTGATACCACTTTCTAGTTTAAATATACTTAGACGTATTAAAATTAAAACTAAAATAGCAAATAATGATATATATATATATATATTTATATTATAATATATATATATATATATATATATATATACCCCTAAGCCCGAGATAAAAATAGAAAATCCTGATGAATTCTTTGACATAAATACAAATCAATCAATAACAAATATGGACACGAATCTGATATGATAGAGTGAATCACAACATTATTTTTAAGACAGGAATGTTCAAATGTATTTTTTAAAAATATTGAAATTTTGGTACACTCATCAAACTTTTATGGTTATATGGGACAATGTATTGTCAGAATGTTTTGTTTGGTTCCTCATGCAGAATTAGACAAGGCTTCTCACTCTCTTCCCTGCTCTTTAGCGTGTATATTGATGGATTAATTACTTCTCTTCATGAGGCAAGAGTGGGATGTTGTATAATATGAGGATAAATAACTTGGTCTTTGCCGATGATATGGTATAAATAAGCCCTTCAGTTAAAGGTCTCGATCATCTTGTAAAAATTTGTGAATTATATTCACAGAACCATGACGTTAATTTTAAGGTTACTGAAACTAAGGTTATGCAATTTCATCCTAAACCCTCAAACCAAACAGCTAATATTTTTTTCGAAATGAGTTACAAGGAGTTACAAGGAAAAGTAGTACCTCAAAAGGCCTTGCGGCCCATACCGAGGAGGTACCAATGGCAACGGGTGCCAGGGAAAATTTTCTACACCCTCAAATAGTGTGCAAGATTTGGTCTAACCTTTTCTTGAACTGATCCACAACTTCTGAAGGTAACCTGTTCCACGTGTCACAGATCTTATACGTAAAGTAATTCCCACACACACTAGTCCTAAACCGTTTCAAATCCGTTTCAATAGAGCAATAGTACAATAGAGCAAGTACAGGAATTTAGATATCTGGGTCAAATTATCAATGGCTCCTAGTGACGACTCAGAAATATGGAAACACTATCGAAGTCACTGTTCTAAAGCAAACATGATTATCAGGAACTTCAGATTCTGTACATGTGAAGCTAAAGACATTCTTTTTTTCATACTTTCTGCACTGATATTTAAGGGCAGCAACTCTGGGTAAATTATATAAAAGGTTCTTGCAAACCCTAAATTTGCTTTATAACAGATCCTTTGGAATGCTGCACAAGTTACCTCCAAGATGCTCAATTTCTCAAATGTTCGCTAACCACAACGTTTTGGGCCTCACGGAGGTAACAAGACGTGCTCAATACAGTCTAATGCAAAGAATTCTCAGATAATCCAATTGTCCAAGCTATTCATTAGCTCTAATCTATGCCTTCTAAACTATATTCAAGTAATATATATGTATATTTTTTCATGCAGGAAGGAGGGGTCAAGGGCGAATGCCCGCAAAAACGCCCCCTATGGAGGAAGAAGAGAGCCAAAATCAAGGTTCGGGGTTTTCCGAGATGCCTGGACACTGCGTATGAAAGATGGGAGGTATATATTGATTGAGGAACATTATTCCAGAGTTGACCGGTTTAGTAGATGAAAGAATGAAAATACCACTTAACCCTTGCGTTAGAGAGTTGGAGAGAAAAGGAATGAGAATGTGTGGAATGTCTGGTGCTGCGTGCTCTCCTTAAAGGAGGAGGCATGCAGTTAGAGAGTTCAGAAGAGCAGTGTCCATTATAATAGCGATAGTGAAGAAAGAGTGAGGCAACATTGCGGTGAAGGGAGAGGGATTAAAGACGGTCAGTAAGAGTTGGGGAATTGATGAGACGAAACGCCTTTGATTCCACCCGATCAAGTAGATCTGTGTGGGTTGAACCACCCAACATATGAGAAACGTATCCATTACATGGGCGGACACCTAACCTCATAGAAGCTGTTTTGGAAAAAGAGTATATGTGATCTTTCCAGGAAAGATCACGAAAAAAGAAAATGCCAAGAATGTTGAGAGAAGAGGAAGGATTGAGTTGTGTATTATTAAAGTTAAGGGGATAGTCGTGTGGAAGATTGTGAAGAGTAGATAGATGAAGGAATTGAGTTTTAGAGGCAATGAAAGCCACCAGGTTTTCTCTGCCCCAGTCAGATATAGTGGGAAGAGGTCAGGTGTAACATAGCTGTCCAACGCGAAGCATGGAGTCTCTTGCGGAACCCATACTGACGATCTGGCAGAAGAATGAGTAGAGAGGTGTTTAGGGACCTTCCTATTAAGGATAGATTCAAAAACTTTAGAAGGGCAAGAAATCAAGGCAATAAGGTATGTTAGTTGGAGGGTTGAGAGCAGTCACCCTTCTTTGGATAGGCTGAATGAAAGCGAACTTCCAGCACGAAGGAAAAGTACCAGATGAAAGATAAAAACGAAAGAGTTTGCCTAGGCAGGGTATCAGCACAGAAGCACAGTTCTTGAGAACAACAGGAGGGACACCATCATGTCCGTACGCCTTCCTAGAATTGAGTCCAGGTCAGGCAGAACATCTTTGGGGAAGATTCTAATTTCAGACATAATTAAGCTTGGTCTGAAGAAGAGATGGCAACGGAGCCGTCGAAATGGAAAAGAGGAGGAAATGAAGAACTAAAATTGTTGGAGAGTTTCTTAGCTAGATACCAGAAAGAGCGAGAAGAATTAGGATTGGATAGGTTTTTACATTTTTGGCGGATGGAGGAATTTTTGGCGAGTCGAAGAACAGATTTTGCATGATTCCGGCCAGAAATATAGACTGAGTGAGAGTCAGTAGTTGGAAAGCGACGGTACCTTTGGAAAGCTTCTCTTCTGTTTCGGATAGTGTTAGAACAAGCAATGTTAAACGCTTCCATGCCCGAAAGAATCACCTCTGTGATGTGCTCAGCATCACGGGGGTGATTCTTTCGGGCACGAAAGTAGTAATCATTCCATGAGAAATCACAGAAGTATTGCCTAACGGCCTCCCAATCAGCGGCACGAAAGTGCTAAAGACATTTCTTCTCGGGAGAATCCAAAGGCCAAATTGGAGTGACAGGACAGGAAACATATAAGACTGTGATCGGAGGAACCCAACGGAGAAAAAGTTTGAGAGAGTAAGAACGATGAGAGGTGAGAAATAAATCCAGAATGTTGGGCATATCTCCTATCTTGGGGATACGAGTAGGGTGCTGTACAATCTGCTCGAGGTCATTCAGGATAGAAAAGCTACGAGCTAGTTCACCAGGGATGGGCAGGGTGGGCCAAAACACTATTGCCCAACTTTTTAAAAATATTTTGGCTCACCCTGTATATTGATCTTACTGCTGAGGCCGTATGTTGTACCCATACTTTTACTCTTTCAAACGCTTGCTTTGAATCTAGATTCAACGCCCCAGGAGTAGAGGTACAGGCTCACAATTGGAGGGACGTATCAGAATATGGTGCTCAATTGAAAGGCTGTCAAAGTCAGCAACTGATACTTTCAGATGACAGTCAGTTTCTCCATAAATAATTAATTTTCCTAATTTTTACACAAAATAATTAATTTATTTCCTTTTTCATTTCAAACCATCATTCTACTATAGTTGGTGAACAAGTTATAACATAATGAAATACTCTTTGGAAGATGTAGCATTGATATTGAACCTGCGTAAGGAGAAACACGGGTGCAAAACGAATGTAGAAAGAGTTTCCAAATAAACGATGGACGATACCTGGACTTCAATATCTCAAAGAAAATCGATATCACAGGGTCGACCAAACGAAAAGAAGGTAGTGGAAGGCCAAAAACATCACGTACTGAGAAAAAAATAGACACGGTTTCATCCATAATATGCAGTCAAGAAGAACGGCCCAACACCCACAAGTCTGTTAGAGAAATTTAAAAAACTACTGGTATTTCTCGATCTAGTGTTCGTCGTATAGTAAAAGATGATCTGGGTCTTAAATATTTTAAAAGAGTCGAAGTTCAAAAGCTCTCTGCATCAAATAAGCAAGCAAGAGTTGAAAAATGTCGTACTCTGTTAGATCGATTCCCAGACAGAGAAGTGTCGAAAATATGGTTCAGCGACGAGAAGACCTTTACGGTTGCTTCAACAATAAACACACAAAATGACCGGGTTTATGGAAGACAGGACAAAAAATCTATCAGTCTAGATCGACTTTGCAGGAAACATCCGCATTTTTTTCAAAAAGTCATGGTTTCCATCTTTATTTCAAAGTTAGGGAAATCAGAGATTGTTTTTGTTGATCAAAATACCAAAATCACTGCTGCTTATTACCAAGAAAAAATCCTTGATGCGGTACTGCCGTCGATAAGGGAGAAGTCAAGAATGACGAGCAAGGTTGCAAGCGTGCATTGATAATGGAGGAGGGCACATTCCGCATAATCTTGGACTCAATTAGTTAACTGTATAGAAACAGAAAGTTTTTCTACCCCTGTCTGTATAACAGCGAATCACAAAATAATGGTTAAGTTAACAAAAATCCAACTTCACCACGAGATAGACCATGAAATTCTATACAGGATACATATTGATTGTACAAATAACATTTGATAAAGGTAAAATTATATTTTTAAAAATCAGGGTAATAATTTTTTGTCCCACCCTGTATATATATATATATGTTAAACACAGACCGTGCATGGAACAAGGAACTCTTCTGGGAAAATTAAATCCACTATAGTCCGAGGTTCTGAGTGTAGGGATCTAGGTTTGCTTTAAACCCTAGATCCACGTCCCAAAGCTGGATCCTGTCTGCTTTGCAGATAGCTGGTGAGGGAAGCTATATTTATGGGATCTCTTTGCGAGAGACCCGTTGCCCACGTCGGGCTAAAATCATGAAAAAGGAAAAAAACTATGGTATTTGTCATTTACCATTACTTATTCGGACTATAGTGGATTTAATTTTCCCAGAAGAGTTCCTTGTTCCATGCACGGTCTGTGTTTAACATATAATGTTCTCAGGGAACCATTCTGAGTTTGTGTATATATATATATATATAAGCGGATCTTAAATTACTCGGACCACCTACATATTTGACCTGGAATGAGATTTAGAAAACGTTTTCAAAGGATTAAGATAAGCCGTTTATGGGTATTTGCCTTTTAGCGATATGTCTCGATACACGTGGTCTCAGAGCAATGATTATTATCAAGAATTGCTACTTTCTCTGGGATTTATCTAAAAAATAGAAAATCTGGGGGTGGTCCGGGTAATTTGAGCAGCCATCGTATATACTGTGTATATACAGTATATATATAATAATATATATATATATATATATATATATATATATATATATATGATGAATAAAACCACGAAGGAAAGGAAACACAAAATGGTGCTCAAGCGCTTTCGTCTAATGACATCCTGAGGATGTCATTAGACGAAAGCGCTTGAGCACCATTTTGTGTTTCCTTTCCTTCGTGGTTTTATTCATCATATATATATATATATATATATATTATATTATATATATATATATATATAATATATATATATATATACCGTGATACGAACGAAACAATAACAGATTGCAAAATTAATATATATCTTCAGGACTATTTACTGCCGTGTTGAATTCTGGATATTCATATGATGGGTTCAAATTGCAGGTAAGATGGGATTAAGGAGTGAGATTAGAAACGGTGATCTCACCTCTGTAACGCTCGAACTTCCCAATTTACAGAATTAAATTCAAGATTTATTTAATTTCATATTATTCGAATTAAACTTATGGAAAGTTATTTTAAACTGTCAGACTTATTGTGTGTGTGTGTGTGTGTGTGTGGTGGTGTGTGTGTGTGTATTGTCAGTTTGCTTTCAAATACATTAAAAATGGGAGATCCCCCCCCCCCCCCCAAAGGTTTTGAATTCTTTTCTCACTGTTCTTATATCTGAAATTCAGTAATGGATTTGAAGATACGAAAACCCAAATACGCCCACACATACACAATATATATATATATATATATATATATATATATATATATATATATATATATATACCTTTCAACCTTTCAAAGGTTCCGTGCGATGATTCCTCATTTCACGAAGGTCAAGCTTGTCGCCCCTCCTCTATTTATATTCTCGAGACACACATGTTAGTACAGTAGTTTAAGACTAACGTAATGATAGGAGCTTCACGTGAGATCCTAACCAGGGGTAGCTTAAGAATAAGTGAGTAGAACGGTTTCACTGTTTTACACAAAGCCCCGCTCCGTCTATATACCCACTGAAGGTACGAGCAGCTCGCAGCATCATAATGACAAGTACTAGAGGGTCAACCTACTGCAATGGTTAACCTACTACAAGGGGTCAACCTACTGCAAGGGTTAATCTACTACAAGGGGTCAACCTACTACGAGGCTTTTGTACATGGCTCATCACCACTGGAAGCAATAATGGTCTATGACCCAATGGAAATGAGTGTTATTGAGGGTTCTGTGCTTTAATTTAGTTGACCTAATCTCTTTCCATCGTTGTTCCTTCAATAATTGATTTATTGAAACGAATATACTTACAACAAATATTGTGAAGCTAACTGTAAATTGTGAAGAGACGTAAGCGCGAACTGTATAATGAGTTTGCATATTTTGAAAAAATGCTGATAAAATAAAGGAAGAATTTCTTGAAAATTTAAGGTTAGCTAACGGAGAAATCCTAAGGCATGTAAACTCTTCTAGACTGTTGTAGCAACATGTAAAATAATTACTCAAATAGTAATCAAAACAATAAGAATAAATGTCAACTGTTTAATTATATAAACAGTAATTATTTGTACGTAGAATATCTATGATATACGGAGACCCTTATTTCCATCACTTTGTAGAAAATCCTTCCTTCAGCCATAGCCGCCTTTGTGAACCATAGCTTTCCATCCGACTTTTATACAGACTGGAAGAATTTTATCTGTAGAATTAGTTCATCTTTCTTTTGTCAATAGTTTTCTTTCATCTGAAATTTAAATTAAGCTTATTTTGGAATTAGTCGTGTTCAAATTTACCCTATGAAGTCTAACAAAATTCCCTGAAATTTTATTTTATATAAAAATTTCTTTTTCGCTAACTTTACTACCATATATACAATAATGCATATTATATGCAAAGAAATAATACATATACAGTATTTTCGTTATACTTACCAGGTTCTAACGGCTGTCCTGCTGCTGTTCTTTGTTCACGCAACGTACAATCTTCTCATTACGCCATTGGGACTTAATTATACGTTTAACGTACTGGGTATTTCTAATTTTGCTCTGTATTATAATTTCTTTAAACAACCTTTTTTTAGGTTAAAAAATTTCGGATCACCTGAAGATCAGGGCCTCCAGCCTCAATTACCAAATGATATCTTCGTTAAAACTAACGAAAATATCACGACTTAACCTAATCAATCGTCAAGGGCGTACAGTTGACCTAACCGGGCATTCAATTTAATTTATTATTATATTTGGTACTGTAAAGCAAAAAACAAGAATATATGGGGACCTGATCTTCAGGTGATCCAAAATTTCTATTTGCATTTAAGAATTTCAAATATTCAAAAGGAAAATAAAAAAAAGGCACTTTTTCAAAACTAAAACAAATATTAATTTTTGATGGACGGATTATTTGAAACGTTGTTATAAATGTGCTTGTATGAAACATTAACATTTCGTAGCAGTCGGCAATAGGCCATGAATCTGTAAATGATTTACAAAAACACAATTGCATTCACTTAATTTCTTCATGCAATTAATACATGCATGATAACACAGATTCCAACAGGTACATAAAAGGCACATTATGCAATATGCCTATTTTGGGTGATCCATGAAGGGCGCTTATCAAAATTGATGATTTTTGAGACCTGTTAACAGCTGTTTTGCTGTTAAAATTTTATCTGTGGAATACGCAAATCTGTGCATTAAATCTAAAGGTCATGTACAACATATTAAAATCTTGGGTATCTGTGATTTCCCCAGGTGTGAGCGTGACGTCATGATCATGGATTCATTTTTTGCTTATTTAAACACTTTTAATCACTTTGTGTCAATATTACCATTGTATATTAAAGTTCACTCCCTGCACAATTGTTTACTTTTCCATGCTGATTCTGAGTATGTAAAAACTTATTTTTTGAAAAGAAAAAAAATTGGGCATAACCCTGCCAAAATGCGATATCTCCAAAATATCCGTATTTGATTGCTCGAAAACCTGACGTGATAGGCAAAAACTAAGGTGATTTTTGAAATCAGCCCACCAAAGTTACCTAAAAACAGGTGTTAGAATTAAATCAGCAAAATTGGTGTTGGGCAGTGTAATAAGTTAATAAAGAATGTGAATTTTATTTCCTATAAATTTTTTTAGTAAAGTTTATGATACTTAGGACTGGGAAAAAAGCTTACAGCCTTAGAAAAAGACACATCCAGAGCATTTACTTTTGTTTTATACGTATGCATTCATTGCGCATGTGCAAGTTTTCTTCGCGCATGCGCCTTATCAGATAAAATTTATATAAATTTCGAGTATCTGTTGATAAATATCCATCACAGAAAATTTGTTTTAAAAAATATCATTTAAACAAAATTACGTCATCATAAAATAGATGGGCTGTAATATTAGTCATGTTCAAAATTTGCAGAAAGTTTTCAGTCATTTGTTAGGAATTGCATCATCGGTAAATGAAATGAAACTAATTCCACCAAAACAGATGTAATTTCGACTCTCTGTGTATGTAAAGGAACGGGAAACGGTGTTGCGATGTGATCATGGCCGAGCCCGGAAAGGGGAAAGGTTAGAGGAGAGAGATTGGGGTGAGCGATTCAGTTTCTTGCTCTCTCCCCTCTCATATTTTCTGACTATGGCCCTATTAGAGGGGTGAAGTTTCTTTATTCCTTGTTCCAATTACATGCCGTTATTTTCTCGTCGGTATCTGCCGACTTGCTTGCGGGGTTACTACTATACTAGGTAAAGAAGGTTTCTGAGAGAAGAGTACTGAGTACTCCTGGTTGAGCTTGGCCATCTTCTCTTCATCCCCCTTCTTCTACTCAAAAAATTGAGCTTTAGTTCAAAAAGATTTTTATTTCTTGGCTTTTGAGTCTCTTTGACTGAAGGTGAATATTTGTCATCCTTAAATGGTATTTTTATAGGTCTAAGCATATTTGTATTACTTAACAAAATGTTAAATAAAAGATTCCAGAAATTTTCATACAATTTTGTAAAAATACACTTGTGATATACACAGTGCCCGAGAAAAATCTGAAATAAAATGAAAATCTATATCTCTTAAACAAAGTGACGTAAGCACAAACGCTATGCGACATCTTGTACAGAGCCATCAAATTTA